>JARVGP010001052.1:282-23080 GCA_029876185.1 Mansonella ozzardi
TTTATTTTTTTTTTTTTTTTATTTAATTTATAAAATTTTATTTTTTTTTTTTTTTTTTTTTTTTTAAAAAAAAAAAAAAAAAAAAACTTACTGGCTGAAGGCATACTACTTTCACTTTCTTCCATCTCTCTCTTAACATCTGTTCCTTCATCAGCTAGTCGGATAATATCCTCTTCTTCTTGTTCTTCTACTGCTGTAAATAAGCATAGAGAAGATTAAATGTGAATGAAAAATCATTCATGATGATGCCCATTTTTTATAACAAAAACAAGGCAAATTTAGAAAAAAAATGTGCTTCGTCAAAGAATTATTTGAAAAACAACAATACCAAGTACTAACCGACTGTTATTGGATGTTGCATATGGAAGCGACTGCTACGAGAAGGCTGAGCAATAACCGAACCATCTGTAGTTGCAAGTGACAATAATCCAACACGTGCTCTGTAAAAATCATTGATTTTTCCTTCAAAGCATCATGAAGTTATATTTCAGGTGTTACCAATGGAAACAACTATTAAATATTGACTTATGGAGCGCTCCATTTCCTAATCTTGAGATTATCCGGTGCACGGAACGCCCCATGCTGTCTAGCATCTCATCGATATCGTGTTCATATGTTGTCAGCAGCGGAGCGATTACCTAAAAAAGGAATGGAAGTAAAGATATCCTAAGATAATTCGCAGATTATAAGTTTCGACAAGAAGATTTGATAGGGAAGGGAGCGAAAAATTAGGAGAAAATACATGCGTATTATGTTCATATGTATTGCATCCTCCCTTTCGCTCTCTTCACTACCGAATTTTTTTGTTGAAACTTCTTTTCTGGGAATTACTATCATTGAAATTTTGAAATAATGTTTTTCTGAACTGCTCTGCATTGAGGATATAAATATTATACAAATATTTCTCTCTAGAATATTACAGTTCACTTTACTTTTTGATGAATAACTGTTGCACCATCCGTCCACGGTGATACTGCCCAAAGCAGGAAGCTAAACTTCATCAGCACGTAACCGGGTATAATATACGGCAAAAGAAGTATATTACCAATGGTATCGGCTGCTAGGAAACCTGCGAAAACCGTCCAGTATTTTAAACATCGTTTCTGAAACCAAACTTGCTTTTATGACAATTAGTCTGATAAGCTAAGGTGAAAAATACTAAAATTATAACCATCTGTAAATAATCGTCCTCACGGATGACTTTGAAAGTTTTGAAAGCGGGATAAAGTGCTCCAATTACAATGGAAGCTGCGTGTGAAAGTAACTGAAGAACCATCTGAAAGAAAAATCCCTTGATAACACCAGGTGACACGTTAGATGGTGAGATTCATATAATGTACAACCATTGTTGCACATTACGTATAATTAATACCATTGGAAGAGTTATAAGCCAGGTTCAATAAATGAGAGAGAAAACAGAATCCAAAAGATGATTCTAATAAAGAGATAACCTGTGTATTTGAATATTTCAAATGATAAGCTCAGCAGATTATTAATTTGATTTGATCGCACAAAACTTCATGCTTCATCCTTCAACAGAACCATAGCAATCTGCAAATTTTAGCTCATTTTGATGTTAATATCAATGCTAAAATAGATAAATATGCTGTTCAATGACCTGTTCACTAAAATCAACTGTTCACACTAAATTTGTTGCTGTTCAATGGCCTATTCATTAAAACCAACCGTTCATACTAAATTTATTGCTGTTCAATGACCTATTCATTAAAATCAACCGTTCATACTAAATTTGTTGCTGTTCAGTGGCTATTCACTAAAACCAACTGTTCATACTAAATTTGTTGCTATTCAGTGGTCTATTCACTAAAACCAATCGTTCATACTAAATTTATTGCTGTTCAATGACCTATTCATTAAAATCAACCGTTCATACTAAATTTGTTGCTGTTCAATGACCTATTCACCAAAATCAACCATTCATACTAAGTTTGTCTCTACTTATACTAAAACCTGAAATTATTAATTATTAAATTTACTGGAAATTATTGAATTATCCCTTCCATATTAAATGACAAATGACTCACTTCTCGTCTACGTGCATCCTGGAATCGCAACAAAATTTCAAACTTATAAAAGGATTGTACGGTTGAAGCTCATTTTGCGAAAAGATAATTGAGAGAGAAGGGTTATCCTGAATGATAGTATGGATTTGTTTTGTTTTTTTCTTTGTTTTTTAGTCAGGTCCAATGGTGAGGTGTGGTAATCTTTTAAAGTAAAAATTTTTTAAATTACTATTAAAAAATTTAAAAAGTTGCAGGGAAGACAAAAATGATTGGCAACGTACAGCCACGATACTTTACAGGTGAAAATGTCGACATGGGGGTAAGATATAATTCTGTTTGTATCGTTTCATTATATCAAATATTTTTACTCTAATTCATTCCATTTAAGTACTAAAATTTCCATTTAAGTCAACTGGAATAATCCTCTAATATGATACTTTGATTATCGTATACAAAGAATCTATCATTTATTACTATTGGAGAAGCAGCAAAAGTTGCTTTTTCATTGTTCTCACTATAATTATTATTAGATTAGCATCATTTTAATTTCCTGTGAGAATTTGTCTTTTTTTTGTGAAAAAAATTTTCTGTGAAATATTACAGATAAATATCGTTTTTTTCAGACAACTCTTATTGCAATGGAATTCGATGGTGGAGTTGTAGTTGGAACAGACTCGAGAACAAGTTCAGGGTATATATTTTGGCCCAAAATTTCATTTATTTAATCAGGGCACTATTATATTAAGTACGTGCATTAAGAAAGGCTTTTTAATAGCGCGATTATATCGTGATTTTAAGAACTGTTGAAAATAAATGTCTATGAACTAAGAATATGAAAATTATATAAATTGAAAAAAAAGAAGAAGTAGAGCGAGCGTATATTATGAGATTCGCAGTTCGATCTATCAGCCTATTTCTATTTCTTTATTTTTTATTCCTTAACTTTTAATATCATTTAATTTCGAAAATCTATTATTTTATTTTATTTTGAACATTTCGAGAATTATTTTTTCTTATAATCTAGTTCACATCTTCTTATGAACTTTTTTGGTGCATGATTGTTTTTTGCGATTTTCAAGTGGTCTGCAAATAATGCACTAATTTTTTATTTGACATGATTGCAAGCGGAAACTACTTTAAGTTATCCTACGCTGTTATAATTTTATTTTAGCATTATTCAATGTGTGCAGCATTTTCAAAGTAATAAATGTATTGCTTTCAGGAGTTATATATCATCACGGGCTACAGACAAAATTACGCCCATTACGGATCGGATGGTTGTTTGTCGCTCAGGTTCTGCTGCGGATACACAAGCTATTTCTGATATTGTGAAGTACTACATTGAAGTTTATTCGTAAGTTTCCGTTTTTATTTTAATAAGGATTTGCTTTGTTTCTGCTCCAGATTTGTGTTTGTGTGGACTTATTTTTCTTTTTTTTAACAGAATGATGGAAGACGAAGACGTTACTGTTGGGCGCTCTGCTCAGATCTTTCGGAATTTTCTGTACAAATATCGTGATTCTCTATCTGCATCGGTTTTGGTTGCTGGATATGATGATGTTGACGGTGGACAGGTTAATTACCGTTTAAAGAAGCTCATTTTCTCATATCCCCATTTTTAATATCTTTTAGCGAAATTAATTATGTAGCAGCTATTTATTCTAAATTGGTTTAGTTGTATGCGATCCCGCTAGGTGGTTACGTAACTCGACAGCGCTGCGCAGCAAGTGGTAGTGGCAGTACATTTGTGCAAGGCTTTCTGGACAGTCAGTGGAAGGTGAATTTGTAATACTTTTCTCTGAAGAAAGCAAATATTTTAAGAGCTATATTTTTTGTTCCTTTGTTTATTTGCTGATCTTGATATTCAGAAACGCTGCCAAGAAAAATGTGTGAAAAAAATACAGAGTCATTGAAAAATGTGAAAAAAATATCAAAACATTTGCAGCGGGGAATGACTGTTGAAAAATGCAAAGAAATAGTACTTAATGCAGTAGCTCTTGCAACAATGCGTGATGGTTCTTCGGGCGGTGTTATTAGACTAGCTGTTATCGACAAAACGGGCACTGAAAAAACGGTTATTTAATTTTTGAAATTTTACTATTAATAACCAGGATATCGTTCTTGTCTTTTAATTATCCCGTTCAGTTTAATTTCATTTAATCAACTTATAATTTTGGGTTAAAGTTCAAAAATTGATTTTCCTAAATCCTTCATTGGTGGGAATGCGCTGATTTTAATTGCTTTTTTTTAAATAGAACAGTCATAGTCTTTCACTGACATAATTGTCTGCTGATGTGAAATTTGCTGTATAATTTAATTACAATTTCAGCTTATTCGACCGGATGGGAATCAATTCCCGAAGTTTGTTGATATTCCAGCACATTTAGCCTATCCAAAACACATTATTCAGTGATTAAATTCTTTCTTGGTATTGCGTTTATTCAGATGGAAATGTGTTAGACAAGCAGTGAATGTTTTTAACTTTTTCGCAGTATTGTTAAATTATGAAGACTATGAAATTTTAATATACTTTCTTGCACGAGTAATTTATGAAAAAGGATATTTCTATTGTAATTTAATGATTGTCGTTTTGGTCCATTTCCTGTAACATTGTTGATTTCAAATAAAAATAATCCTATGATTTCTGTTATTTAAAATCGAAAATAACAGTTGTGTCGTTATCCAACATGTTTTAGCAATTTTGAATATTCATTTTATTTGCATAGCCTTAGCTGTCTAGAAACTTTTTCTTCGAAATCACTTTTATCTGAAAGCAAGGTTGTTCAGCGAGTGGAAATGATATACATTTTGGCGATTGTTTTTCTCATTGTTTATGGAGTAGAAAGTTCTGTGAGTTCTAGTGTTATTTTGAGCTGGTGAAAATGCAGACGTATGATATTAAGTTTTGGAACAATTAAAATACGATTATTTTACCGATTTTACTAGTTATTGTTCCATGTTTTCAAATTTATGAAAACTGCAGCTCAATGAAGAGAATATGATACCAGATTTGGCACCTCATATCGATAATCCAATGGAGTTTGAATTCATTGAAGATATCCATAGAAGACAGTATTTGAAGTCATTATTTACAGAGTCCTTCTATGAACCAAAATGTGATGGCAAACCCAATGTTACAGTAAATTGTTGAATGATTTCATGAAAAATTGAAAGTTGCTTTGCGTGAAATTTTTTTCTAATAGAAATAATTTCTAACATTTCGACGCAAGAAAATCTCTATGATTACTGCAATTATTTTACCGATTATTACACTTTTTTCGAATCAATAATAAACTTTTTTTGAATCAATAATTTTTTTGAATTAGTTTTGTAATTATTAGCTATGCTTCAATTAATTACTATAATTAGCTGTAATAGAAATTGTTCATGCTGTAAGATACCAATCTCTGACACATGCTATAAGCTGCTGATTTATCTAGATCAAACCGATTTACTTTTGGCCTGGTCAGCGTGTTGACCTTCGATGTGTAATGTGTCGTCGAGCTTTTACTTTTAATGGATTAATGAAACACTGGTGGTTTATGGCGGCAAAGGACGTTGAGGATGAATTAGACGATATGAAAGTTTGATTTCTTTTCTATTAAGAAGTAGGCTTAAATGATAGTTTAGCTAAGTAGTTCTCATTTTTCAAAACAATTCATTCAATATTAGTAATTTTATGAAATGCGAAATGATGGGCAATTTGTTTGAGATGTATCTTATTTGCTAATACAAATAGATATTCTTTTTTTTTTTCTATCTTTTTTTTTATGTTCACTTTCATTTGTGTATCGGTGACGTCGCCAATTGTACAAGAATTTAAAATGTCTTACAGCATTAAGATGATGTTTAGTAAAATAGAAAGTATTATTTCTCAAATCGCGCCATCAACTGAATTGTCAGGTCAACTCATATTTGAAATTTAAAACTGTGAATAGCGAATGCTGTATTAGTATTCCATTTCAGAATCTCAAAAATTCACCTAGATGGAATCAGCATTTGCTGACATTAAGTGCCGATTATGGGGATAACAGGTGGCGTGATTTTGGTGCAATGCCCAGCGATTCAAGCGTTGTGACAAACCCGCGATCACAGACTGTATTCATACAGAGAAGAGGGATGCTAATCTTGTTACAGGTGCTATTTGCTATTCCATTCTCAATATATTTATGCTCATTTTAAAGAGTATTGTTTAACTAAGAAGTTCTTCAGCTATATAGGCAACTTATAGCATTAAACGTTGTAGTTGAGAAAATGAATTGTATTTATGGATAGTATTGCATTAGTTACATATCATCTCACAGGATTTTATTTAGTTATGCTAAGTAGTTATATTATTGTTATCGATCAGTTAGCTTTTTATAAAACTCAATTTTCTCTCCATCGTTGAGTAAACTTGGCTTTATCTTATGAGAATTTCAATTTTCTAGGCATTAAATGAGATTTTGACAAATATGTTCATTTCAGTTTTTTATTTACTACGGTAATATTTGCCCTGTTTAAATTGAACATTTTTGATTTGGTTTTAATTTTTATCTTGAATGACTCTTTATAGCAGCATATCAGTTAAAAAAAAAACTTGGGACATTTTGTCTTTTAAATGTTTTTTAATCCCTATTGCATTAGCTATGTACTCATGAGAAAGCATGACACTTCTAATATTCCCAACAATTTGAACTTTTTCAGCATTTGCTTCTCTGACAATAATGTATTAAATTTGAAGAACATTTTAAATTTTACATGAAATTTAAAAAGAGATTTCCAGCCATCCTCTGAGAATGAAGGCCTATATCGTTGCTTAGATATAGCTTCCAGAAATGTCTTACATTTCATTTATTATTTAATTGCTATGCAACCTCTTTTCGTTTACCTCAAGTAAGTAATTTGTTTCATAAAAACTTGAAGGTTTTAATTTTTTTTCATAAAAAAAAAAACTTGAATGTTTCTAACGAAATTTATGCATCCAAATTACCAATAACATGTACTCAATATAGATTAAAAATAATTTAAGCGCTATTAATGTGAACATGTTTCTTATTATTTTTGTTTGTCTATTTGCTTTGATTATAGCATGCTCTTTCGACTAAGTTGCTCTTTTATCTTGCTGTCATAGTTTAAAAAATATTTCTTTCTAATTTTATATTAGAGTAAATTGAAAAGTGAACTTTGTCATGATGTCATAATTACTATCATCTTACTTTATCAAAATATTTTCATTCTTATTGATTGACATATTAATTTAATTTTGATTTCTAAGGCCTGGTGAAGAGCAGATTTCTCAAATTGGTATGTCCATTTTATTTGTCCAGTAAATTATAGATACGATGTATATCAAAATAATACATAAATTGTTTATCAATAAGTTACTCGAAATTTAAGCATTTCAAATAACAGATGATGAACCAAAAATAATGCAGAAAAAAATTTCTTCCATATTATATATTCATATGTTGAGCTGTTTTTTTTTTTCAAAAATTGTTTAAAGAAATAAGGATTTCTTTAAACAATTTTCTATTCCTCATGACGTTATTAATACAAATAATTTAATCCAGAAGCATTAAAATTATAAGATGAAGGGAAATAATGACTAATCAACTTATCGGTATAGCAAGAAATTTGGTACAATTTCAGTTTAATTTATTTCAATCTAGTTTGTATAGTTTATACGTCATATTACACGACATATTTTTCCGGTAGAACATGAATGTCCGGAATCGCAAGGTTTTCCTGATTCAAATTGGAAATTCCGTAACATACCTCCTACTTATATACGTGATGCATTTTTGATGTGCGCTATGAATTGGACATCGTGTCTTGATTGGGTATTCTGCATTTGCTTAATTTTTTGCTAATATGCAAGAATTTATGTGTCCTCGAAGAAATGATCAAGTTGTATGGAAACGAATAAGAGAAGAAATGGCTAGTTAGTTGGATATCAAACAAAAGTAGCCATTTCAATCGCCAACTAATTTGACAATTAATTGGATCAATATTGTTTCACTTGATGATATAGTAGTTACTTACAGATTCAATTAGTTTATAAATTCACAAATAATTCTAAAATTTAAACTGATGAACATTTTTGAAGAATGGAAGTTTATATGATTTTGTTCGAAATTTTTTCAGGTAGTAAGTGATAAGAATATCAATGAAAAGACTAGCTGGAATTTGCACGGATATTCAAGAGATGCCAAATTGGCAGAAAAATTTGTAAATTTGAAAATTCAGTTGCAGTGGAGTGAATGGTCATCATGCGAGCAAGGAACTACAGTAAGGACTAGGGAAGGTATTTCTTTTTCAATTCTTGGACTATAACAAAAATAGCTGTGGCTTCTCAGAATTTCCAGATTTTCAGGTCATTGTTATTTGAGCAAGATTGATCCCAGTAAAGATATCGGTCAAATGGCAGAAGGTATGTTTTCTAGCTACGATCTATTCAACTGGGTGACGAGACTGAAGAATCATATGTCAAAAATTCCCGAATTCAATATTACTGGTATACGTCTTTACAGGTAATTTGTAGAAATTCTTTATCTTTTCGTTCTTCCTATTAAGTAAAATCAATTTAAATTCCAAATTTATTATAAAAGAAGCTTATCGATGCTAATATTTTTCTATTTCAGTGGGCTATTATCAAAACTGATTCATGAAGGGGCATTTGGTGGTGACAAAACGTATGATGATTGTTACAGTGTTGGTGTTAATATTGGTGTTAATATTACAACCTTTTTTTTCACTATTGTTAAATTTCAGTTCATATACATTTTGCTCAGTATCAGGGTTAAAAAATTTTAAAAATAGTGCAATGAGTTAGAAATATGAACAGAATTTTTGCAGATATCAGAAATGTTCTTTAAGAATCCAAGAGCGACAAAACGCTGGGTTGCTGCAATCTTCGCAGCATTTGGAATTGAGGATGTCGAATCATTGTTGAAAACCAGTAATCGATTATGCCTGTATTATTATAACAAGCCAACGATACGAACAGATAATGCACCAGCTACCGTCTTCGTTGGTACCCATCTTATAGACACACAACGCTGTCCATTTCATTAAATTTTGGAAACTTATATTCACTAGAATCCATTCGTTAATTTTGTTATTAGAGTTGAAATTATTGTTGTTTCATTTTTAAGATAAAAATTGAACCTTTTGAAATCTTCCACATTTCAATTCTATTTTATATTTATTTATTATTATATTCAATTTCTTCGGCGGTTTTGGTAGTACGCCTTATGTTGCTTGACTGTTTTTTCTTGACTTTAGAATTTCCCTTTTCTTTTTTGCTTTAAACAAAATTGAATGTTATTTAATTATTTCATTTTTGCTTAAATCATTTCTAGCTACAAATCGCTTCATAATTTTGTTTTAAACAAAGCAATGTCTTAGTCTTTAACCTTAATAACGATAACTTATCTTGACAC
The DNA here is from genome assembly GCA_029876185.1 of Mansonella ozzardi. Taxonomy (NCBI): domain Eukaryota; kingdom Metazoa; phylum Nematoda; class Chromadorea; order Rhabditida; family Onchocercidae; genus Mansonella; species Mansonella ozzardi. The sequence goes on from JARVGP010001052.1 coordinate 9,731, forward strand.
GGTATGCTGTTCTGAATGAAGCAAAAATGTTTAAATTCATAGTAATCTGCATTTTATCGGTCATCTGTTATCAATTTTAACAAACAGCATCGCATGAGAAGAAGCATTATTAGACAAAAAAAAATTTAAGGATAACAGAGAAAATCATCGTGGTATAAGTGGACTTAATCCATGATTAACTAATTTGATGTTCATACATTTGTACTTATAAATGTTTGAAAAGTATTATTAATATTAAAAAATTGGTACTAATTAAAATGATCTAATTAAAAGATATTAGCCTTCTTGAAACTCTAAAGCATGAAACTTGCGGCACTGAACTGAATAATATGGCTCTGGTTTGATTTACTCTCCTGTTACCATTTTTCATATCGTTTATTATTGCTGATTGTTTTTTTGTAACTTTCTAGGATCCAATTAATATTGGAATGACGAGAATTCTAGATCATCATGAGCAAGAAAAGTTTTCAATTCTATACTGGCTGAATCAAAAGCTGTCAATAAACGGAACGTTTCGAACTGGAACTCAAGTACAGATTGATTTGAATTTAAAAATGATTTAAGTCACTATTTTCAATAAACTAGTTGTATTTTTCTTTAGCTAATTATGACTTGGTTTGGTTCTTTTTGAAATAATTTTTGGGAAGTGTGGTACATGTCAGCTCTTTCTCACCTAAAAGTTTCTCAATTTTTGATTTGATCGATTTATGAAGGAAGAAAAGAGTTAGAAAAAGAACAGTGACGTCAAACGTCGCTTTTATTTGTTTTGTTTAGAAATTTAATGTAAGCTCGAGATTGATTTAAAAAATTTAACTTGAAATGAACCAACAATGCTGACTTTATTTTGGTGCGCATTTGTTTTTTAGAGTGAGGCACAGTCTAATCCTTCCTGCGCTGCACGGCTAAGATTGGTCTTTTAGTTTCCTTGCACTTTTAAGTTTTTAATGAAACAGTAATAAAAAAAATCTATAAGAGAGATTTTTTAAACAAATAAGGAAATTTGTCGCAAGGAATTTCTGTATTGAATGTTTCTGTTCTTTACAACAAATAACAGGAAACTGAAAAACAGATTAGTAAAAAAGTTTTTCATATGTTATTGTGGTGACAATAGTGGCGATTGTGGTGATGGAGCGGTGGTAGGATGGTGACAGTGATGACGATGGAAGCGATAGAACAAGTAGTATAGATCATTGCCTAAATTTTTGAGTAATGAATAGTGTGCAACCCAAAGTGACCCCGTCATCACCCATTTCTCTGTAGCATGTAATTCATCGCACAAACAAAAATTGCTCCTTTTTTTTCAAATTTAATTGATTTACTAATTCTTTATTGAAATTTAATTTTCAGAAATAAACTGTCATTTACATGAAAGACACATTTATGAGCTCATTGTCTCTTTTCGATGATTTTTGCCAAACTCCATTCAGCACATCAGTTTAAAACTCTTCTATATTTTTTTCAGTTCTGCAACGCTCGTGGTCAAATAGCTGCTAATTCATATAACCATTCATTATTTCCTTGCCCGAAAATTTTGGATTATATAAAGCCGGTATTATTTCATCTTATGCTATGAATTCATTGCTAAAAACTTCTTTCAGACTTTTTAGTGTTGCTTTATTCTGAATTCCACTAATGATGAAGTTCATATCAGAAGTGTGAAATACAGGCTGATAAATCTGTCACATTTCACAAATCCATGTTTGTTTCTAAGAAGATATGAAAGGGAAGAAGAGGATTAAAATTTTTTTTAGATCGAGTATGGATAGTCTCGAAATTGAAGGACAAGGCTTTCAGAAAAAAACTAAACCTTTAAGATAGGCCTTCACAACGAATAATCTTTCTGTTAGCAGTGTTTCCCTTGCGTAACTTCAAAATATTTGAAATTTTTATTTTGAAAATATTTTCCATAAAAATATTCCAAATAAAATATGGAGACGAAGTTTCAATGTCAGCTTTGTTGGATTATCGTTTAATTGAAAATTTGATGAAAACTAGTATTCGATGACAACAAATAATAATAACCAACAATAAACGATTGTAGTTGAGCTTTTATTGCTCTTCTATATTGTGTTTGTATCAAATTTCCGTGCTAAAAGTTTATTCCTTTTAAAGACCTATTTATATTAAGCCAAAATATTTCATTCTATCACTTCTTTTAGTCCAAATTATCTCAATACAATTTTATTGAATTCATGTTTGCCTATAATTTGATAATCTATAATTTAATTAAAAAATAAGGTAAAAAATTACAAATGTACGAGAATAACATATTGATTTTAATCAAGTGTGCTCCGATTGGTCATATTTTTTAAAAAAATTTTGATCTTTCATTGCAAACATATTTGACTAACAGTCTTTCAAATATTTGTAGTGTCAGCTATTTTGATTTGGTTCATTAAATGTTGTTTGATAATCACGATTCATTTGCTTTACCCGCATATGATTCATCCGTTTCAATTTTTTTCAGGAAAATATTTTCAGGGAGTTTAATAGGCTTCGCCTTGGTTATAACTGATAATCAATAAGTACATGCCGGTGTAGCTTATTAACCTAATTTCTTATTTTATGTTATTTGAATGTTATGTGTAATAATTGGAAAATGATTGTTTAATTAATATTTATTGATATACCAATCTCTCATTCTTTTTCCTTCTTCTATTTCTATCGTACGCCAATTTTCTTTTAAAATGGTGATTAAAATAAAAGCTAATTTGCATATTTTGATCGTAGAATATTTTGTGATAGCATCTGCAAAGATTTATATAAAAAGAAAAAAACGGAAACCAATACTATTTCTCATCAATAATTTGTATAGAATTTATGTTAGTTCTCAGCGGTAGAGCACGATAAAAGTTAATTGAGCTTGCAGAATTGTTCGTTGAACAAGTGTGGGTTTCAAAACGAAACTGGTTTCTGAATGTTATAAACGCTGTTCTTCTAGTTTTCAAAGAGATCATCTTCTTGAAGCATTGCGGCAAACTTTCGCGATATTTCTTATTATGATAGATGAAATGGATGATTAATTCTAGTTTTAGCAATTGAATTACTGGAAAATAGAATTAACATTTTTACGATACATTAAAATTTGATTTTTCTTTCATGTTTCTTTTCTATTGTAGAGTTCGAAGATTGGAAAAAATAAACCGAAGAAATTGGTTTATCTACCGTAACTGAAAGCATAATGCAAGTTTCTACTGTTTTTTTCAATCATTTTCGTCTCCGCCAGTTCTAAGTGCTTGTACACTTTTATTTGTTAACTTCCTACCCTTTTCTGCATTTTTTGTTTATATTCTTACCATTTTCATTTCCAGTTTATGTAGTCATGATTTGATCTATCCGAATCCTTATGAGAATAGTATTTAGCAAAAAAGAAAAGAAGCTTTTAATACAAGTTTGTAAAGTTCATTACAACAGCAGCAGAAACATCTTCATATAAAAGACCTGGCGGTAACATCGATATCTCTTTGAAGTATTCTGTCAAGTTTATTTCAGCTTTGAATAATGCTTATTTCTAAGGGATCAGAAAACAGTGATAGATATAACTGACATGATCACTGATTCACAATTCATATATTTGCTCTCATAATTATTTCCTTTATCATAATTCAATTAATGTTAAGCAAATTCCAAAAAGCAATTATTATTTGTCAATTATGATCTTATTGATCGTAACTACTAATATAGTGCAGTAATTGTTTTAAAAAATGAAATGATTAATATCCAAGTAGTAGAAAGGTTTGCGGAACATTAATTTGTCCGTGCGCGGTGTAATAGAAACGGATGGGTTAAATTGTGAACATGATATAGATGAGATAGAAAGGAAAGAAAAGGACGGTACAAGTCTTACCATTCCTACCATTCTCAGGTGATTTCTTTTCTCAAATAACTTGTTTCGATTTTTCAATGCATGAGCACAGAATTCTCAATTTGCTGAGAACTTTTCACGATTGATGTTGTCCTAATAGTCTAGTTAAAATGACATTTTTTAAGATGAACAAAGAAGGAAAAATTCACTGGAAATGATTCCCTGACAGGCATTATTTGAATCAAATTAACAAGCCTATTATTAACTGTCGCATTCCTACAAAAAGTTTTATAAAAATTTAAAACGTAGCTAGTTTACAGTTATCCCTTGCGTAACTTATATTTACAGGAAAATTCAAATTAGATTGTGAAACTTCAAAATAAAAGCAGCAATAGCTTGATTAAATAGAATCACATATACCAGAAAATTGTTTATGTCCTAAACATAATAATATTTTAATTTTAAGCGGATTTTACACTTTTTAATCCACTTATGAATATACAATTGCTGTGATCACACTCCACTAAACATTGAATCATTGAATTAATAATCACATATGGATATCGATGATTTTTATACTAAGCTGATTCCTATATCGAGGCAACAATTCTGAAACAATTATCAAACAGATTAATGTTTGGTTTTTTAATATCGTTAAAAAGTTGAACACTTTCAAGGCTCATTTGTGATTATTTCGTGTTTTCATTTATTGAAATGATGGTTCCGGAATTAACAAAAGACATCGTATTCTATTATTTCTATGGTTTGTGCTTTTGGCTTGGTTTTTTATCACCACAAATCGTCTTTTTTACCATCCACTCTTCAAAAAGCTTGATTTATTTCATGTTTTTCAAAATTAAAATAAAATAGAACTAATTCCAGAATCAATATCGACAAGTTACTGAGTGTTCCACGAACTGTAAGGTTTAGTAAGAACAGAATATTGAAGAATACTTTGAACAAATAGATAAATGGAGAAGATAGAGACAAATCGAAAAAGAAATCGAAAATTCTAACATTGCTACCTCAGTGAGAAAAATTCTTAGGTTTCAACTTAACATTTCGTTTTTGTGATTTTTTTCCTTTTCCTTAAGATTATTCAAAACTAGATTGAAATTGCTTTCGAATTTCTGGATTTATTCGTTCCATATTTAGCACAAATAGATGCTTGTTGAATTCTTAAATAAGAGCAATTGTAATTGTCACTTCTTAAATTTGCTGATGGCATTCCAGAAATTGGTTTTATTGAAATTTTATTGAATAAAACTTTGCTGTGCAGGTCAATTATTTGGCTTTTTTCAAGTTTATAATATCTCTAAATACATATTTGCGGTCTGATTTTACTTTGTTGGTAAATTTCTAAACAAGAAAAATAGGAGAAAGTGAATAAAAGACTCGCAGAGGAATATTTTTTTCATTTTCCTTGTTTTTTTTTTTTCCGCTTTCTTCATTTCAATAAAACTAATTTCTGGTATGCCATCAGCAATTTAAGAAGTGACAATTACGGTTGCTCTTATTAATTCCACAGCACTATCTTGCATTTTTATTTTCTTGTATACCATCTTTTCTCGACACTGCAGTTTATAAATTATGCAAATAAAAATTTCTTTTTAACATAGTCGTATCTGTATTGATAATGCATGAGCTAACTATTTACGGCGAGTGTTTTTCTCTTCTCAGTAAATATCATCATATTTTTTAATGGATATTATTGAAAAAATAAAATAAAACTAATTTCAAGTTGAAAAACAAATAAAGAAAAGTTTTTATTAGAAAAATCCCATATCCCAAAGCATATGTTAAAAAAATTAGTTTTTCAGTAGTTTTTAAATAAAATTATATTCAAAAATTTATGTAAACAAGAAATTATTAATCATAAATCAAGAATCTTCATGAAACATCTTTAATTTGCAGTGTATAGCTTCGTTTTCAGTGATTTCTGATTAGATTTTTCTTTTAACTTCCTTTTTTAATTTTTATGATACCTTTTCAGCCAAATATAGTATTCCGTTCCTTTTTTGACTTTCAGGATTAACGGAGCTTTTCCTTTTCATCATGCCTAATTCCATTCCACTACTTCACCTATCCTTACCATATTATATACTTATCTGATCTAAGAGTTGGAATACTTATTTCTTCAAAGATAATGGAAGAGGTATCAAAGCTGAACAGAAAGATGATACTGAAAGTTTCTTAGCTCTTCGGAAAGCTTACAGATCAAATGAAATGACCAATTAGAAATGAGAATGTTACGCAACATGCAAAAGAATTGCCTCTACGTTTCATTATCCCAATTCAAATACTTTGACTAATCTACTTAATGATGTTAAGAAATCGTCGCCGAAAGCAACGAATGTACATCTTTTATAATTTTCATTTCAGATTTTCTTCGGTACGAAGGTAAGATATATTTTCGAATACTTAATCCTCTTGCACTCTTGCATTATTTTCACCAAAGTGTCATTCTTCAAAATTCGTTCATCTGGACTAACATTCTGACATTTATACTATCCGAAAGCTTTTGCACAAGCTCCTGTAAAGAACCGCGCAATTGTTTCATCTGTTTCAATAGATTATGAAGCTTATAACAGATTCGATTTACAGCCTACCATACACATATACATATAAATGCATTGAAGTTTGAGTAATGATGCTGCCCATTTGCGATTATAGTGTGAAAAATTCGCAATATTTTAAATTTAAAAAATAACATTATAATTCTGAAAAATTTCTGGAATTTCATAAACTATTTTGTTTACTGTATATCCATTAGTTCCGATTGCATTCTGCACTTGAGTGTTACAGATGTTTTAACTGTTTCACTATCAATTAACTCATTTATTTGCTCACTTATTGTTCACTTGCAATGTTTTAAAAAATTTTCAATTAGCGTAGCATCAAAAATTTTGTTACAAATATCAAGACTACAACAATTACACGTTATGATTGCTATGCTACATAAGTAATGCGCAATCTTAATTTTCCTAGATCTTACGGCATTTGTTCCATTTCTCTAAATGTAAACGTTAAAATTATGTTTAAATCCTTTTTTCATTTGTCCTTATTTCCTTCCTTTTCCAACATTTTTCTCTGTCATAACACCCTTTCCACTTTAAAAATTTTTGATGAATCACTAATTGATCCTGAATATTGATAATTTTTACAGGATTTGGAAGTATAGAAAGTTAGAAAAGCAGCAAACTGGAGGACGTAGACCTCAACGATCATCATGGCCTAATTACGATGGCAGAGGCTAACAACAAAGTTTCTGTAAGCTCAAAAGTGCTTTTTTTCCTTCGCTTAGAAATTTTTAATTTTCTAGTTAGTATTCTTGATTATTTTCATTACAACAGAAATTGACTTCAGTTCAGACTTCTGGTTAATTAATTGTCAACAGTATTTTTCTATGATTATTTCGCACAATACTTTTCTTTGATTATTATCTACGAAAAACTAATTAAGCATGGATCACCAGATGACAAATTAATCACATTATATCTTCGTTTTTACCTTCTCTTTCTTAATAAAAGGGTAATGGTGTTTAAAAGAAGTTGAATAGAGTGTTTTTACAATATTTAATTTTCTGATAAAAGCCTCGAAAGAAAAAGGCTCACATTTAGCCTGAAGCCTCATGCTTATTCTGTAAAATTGTTCAATAAGCACGAAACTTATTGACAAGCCAGGGAAACCTTTTTTTGGGAAAAACAAGAAGAAAGTTTAATTCTTTATCCAGGTGAGAAATTTGAAAATTTTTGAAGGAAAATATTTAGGATTCTAATCCTGCGGTACCGATGGAAAAGAAAGAACCGATGAAGAAAGCGAAGAATGTCACCTGTACAACGACGACAGCATACTTTTTGTTTGTAATTGCGGTTGCTTCAGTAGTGTTATCATCATTTATAACTTACTGGATAACAAAAGAAACATATGATCGATCGCTTGCAATAAGGCCTTCTGCTAATGCACAACAAATGATGTGAGTACCAATTTAATCTCTTGTTGAAATCTTGGATTGAAACAGCAAGGAATTGGAAACTAATTGGTTGAAACTCTTGGATTTGTATCTCAACTACAGTTTTTGGAATTGTAATTCTTAAAAAGTATAATCGATACAAAATGATACTTCAAACCGAACTTTGTTTTTAAACTTGTCTGTTTTTTAAATATCATTTCCTTTCAAAATATAAGTATCTTCACAGTAAAAAGGAAACTGAAGCATTTTATATTAGCATAAAGTCTATCTTTTGATGAAAAAAATCCACCGATTTTTTTTTGTTTTTAATAAAATATGGTCATCTTCAGCGCAAATATGTCACTCAATGAATCGTCAGTAGAAGAAGAACTCAGTGGTCCAAGTGCAGCTGAACTACGTATACCCAAAAACATTGTGCCAATATGGTTTGTATTTTTCAAATAAAATTATTTTTTGAAAAGGCATTAATTCAATGAACCTAATTGTAACAAAACCCAGATCAGGGTGAGAAATAAAGGAGCTGAAGTTCTTATCAGAGAAGCATCATTTTTCTTGATTCCTTGCTATTTTGATTTCATGGAAATGAAACAGCATTTGATATTACAGAATAATTTTTTACATAATTTATTTGTTAATTACTGTAAGGCGAAACAGCGGTATAGGGTAAGTGGCCAAGTGGGACTTTTATCTACAATTGAATCAATTTCCATCATAATTAAAGTTTGTGAAACATGATTTTATAGTTTTGCAGGTATAATTTGACAATTAAAATATATCTACCTGGTTATGTGGAGATTCCAGCAAATAAGAATAGGACGTTTGATGCTGCGCTGATTATCAAATTTTGGGTTGATGAAGCGACCAATAAAATTGTTCTCAATTCCTTAAAGTTGAATTTTACTGATAACCTGGAGGCAATCAAGATTTTGCAGGATAAAGTTACCGAAACAGAGCAGGTTGCTTACTTATATCTTCTAAACGCTTTTTAATCATTCATGATTAACTTTTTCAATCCCGACTTTTACTTTTAAAAATAGTTATTTCCCAGCGCAGTAAATTTGCAAAAAAGTCTGCTTCATCATATACTTCATCTCGATCTATTGCAATTCCCGAGGTTTTTATTCTTCCATTGGTGGGCTTTAACACTTTGTGACAGGCGTCTAAATCGTTACTTTTTGTTAGTTATAGAACCGTTCAGTCCACTTATTCTCTTTTTAATTCTATTTCAAGAATTCTACTTTCGATTCTATTCCTTTCTTTTGCTCTTCAAATAGAAGGCAGATAAAATTAACAATAATAAAATTTCAGTTCTCGAGAGCGCGGCGAAATTTGGAAAAGACAGGTTCAGAGGAATACACCACTACCGTACGTACTTACGTACTTTGTAAAACCGTTTTGTGTACTTCTGTTGAAGCATAAAATCTTGTTTCCACTGCATGTTTTTCACGAAAAAATAGTTTGGAAAAATGAAGGTTAGAATAAACTGTTGCTCACTTCATCATTTCAGGCCAGAATAATTGAAGAGGAGAAAGTGGGAATCTCAATGGGAACAACAGAAGATGAGATAGAAAGTACTACACTTACATCAGATATGAATAATCTGGAACCGGAAAGCACAACTACAGGGCAAAAATTTATTGAGAAAGTTGCTGCTGGTGTTCAGGTTTTGAATTACAATTGTTCTTATTTGAAGCCTTATTTTTTTTCCAAAATTTGAGATATAGTTATAACATATAATTAAATATAAATTTGAAGTTCTCATTTGAGAGATGCTGTATTCAGGTGAAAGAAATTATTATAAACGAAACGTTGGAAATGGTAACCCTGTTGCTGGATGGAGAGCTGAGCAAGGGCCAAAACTATTATTTGCAGGTATCATTCGGAAACCTTTAAATTCTTTTTTTCTAAATATTTGCCCTTTTTAACAAAAATATACAATTTTAGATCGCCTATTCAGGCCCAGTTCACATGAAACTTGCTGGTTTATATTTGAGTCGATATCAGAATGATCAGGATCTGACAAGGTTGAACTTCACGATTTGAATGCACAATTTGCAGAGAATTTACAAATTTTTTCTCCTAACTTCAGGTTCATAGCAGTAACACAAATGGAACCAACAGATGCTCGCCGAATGGTTCCATGTTTTGATGAACCAGAATTTAAAGCAGTTTGGAAAATTAAAGTCATACATCCGATAGGAACTTCTGCTATATCCAATGGGATCGAAATCAAAAATGCTGAAAAAACGTGTTTTTTTCTTTTGTCTTGTTCTAAATATAAGTCTGTTGGAAATATACAAAAAAATATTTGGGAAAAATTGATGGAAGGGATTTCCTGGCTGCTTCAATCGACTGACTGGATCATTTTCCCGCTTTATTCTTTCTAATTGCTAGATTGCTTAGATTGAGGAGAAAAACCACACAAAGATTGGATCCGAAAATGAGACTCTCGAAATTTAAGATTCTAAGTTTGTCTCGATGACGTTTTGGAAACGACCAATTAGGAATACCAATTATTTTGTTTATAATTTTAGTCCTGGTGCGCCGTAGAATTTTTTTCATTTCTTTTTTTGAGCAAAGCAGGAGTTTTTTTATTAGTTACTTGTGGTTGAAAAAGTGGTAAATAAAATAGACAAATTAAGTCATGGTTTTCAATTGCTCAGTTACAAAATTACTAGATTTTTTATTTTTATTAACCATGACAAATTCCAAATATTTATTATTGTTATTAATATAAAAAACATATTTTTAAGAGACAGTCCAGATTGGGTAGTCACATCATTCATCGAGTCACCACCTATGTCATCCTACCTGCTGGCGCTGGCTGTTACTGATTTTAACTATATCGAAGGGACTACGAACATGGGAACAAGAGTAAATGATATATTTTATTGCTCATTAAACTGTTGCTGATAAAACCGAATTAAAATATCTTAGCATTTGATACTTCATCTTTCTTCTTAATACTTGAATATTAATGTTCAGCATTTTTTAGTTTCGAATTTGGTCGCGTGAAGAAGCTCTTAATCAAACATTTTATGCTCTTAAAGCAGGAATTTCAGCTCTAGAATTTTACGAACATTATTATAATGTCTCTTTTCCACTTAAAAAGCAAGGTAATTTATTTCGTTGTAAAACGTTTTCTCATTCTATTATCAGTAAAAATTCCCAATTCAACCTAAATGACACATGTTGCATATTTTTCTCTTGGCATTTTTGCTATTCCAATTAGCGATTAAATTAGAATGATTCAAAATATCTATGATCAGATTTAAAAGCTTTGAAATGCTCTTTCTTCTGCACAAAGCACTGTCATAATATTTATGTAGTTGAAGTTAATATAGAAGCAGAATTTCAGCTCTAAAATTTATAGATATGATAGCTCTGCCAGATTTTGCTTCTGGAGCAATGGAAAATTGGGGTTTAATAACTTATCGTGAGAAGTATCTACTTTATGATGAAAGACTTTATACTCCATCTCAGAAAGTTGGTGTCGCTTTAGTTGTTGCTCATGAATTAGCTCATCAGGTCTGTTTTAAAAAATGATCAATCAAAAAATTAATAATTTATTAGCTCTAACATCCCTATAAATAGATGAAGAGAACGGATAGATTCATTATTGTTAGGTGAATAAAAATGTTAAAATACGGCACATGAACAACCATATAACAGAAATGAATTAAAAGCTGAAATTTGCAAAGTATTTAAATGGCTTAATTCTTCTTTAACAATTGATTAAGCTCGCTAAAATTTTCCTTTTTTGACATAGCGAAGTGTTCTATTAATGATTTTCTACAACAGCACATTTTACTCTTTTTAGTGGTTTGGTAATTTGGTAACGATGAAGTGGTGGAATGATTTATGGTTAAACGAAGGCTTTGCAACCTTTATGCAATATTTGGGCGCCGATTCAATCAGTAAAGGCAGTTTTCGCATGGTTTGCATATCTTATGCTTTTTTTTTGAGAGTTCAACTGCTCTATTATTTTTTTATCCTTTTTTGTTGGAATTTTTTTACAAAATAAAAAAACTTTCTTTTATTCTGTTTAAATAAAAAAAATCATCCGCTTAACATTCATTTACTTATATTCCTTACTAAGCATTATTTATAGTTATCACTTAGCGATAAAACATCACTGCTTTTCAGATGTTCATTCAACAAATTTGTCATATTTAAGGATGACTATTTTTTGCAAGATGCTATGGACAAGGCATATCGACGCGATGGACAGGCTACTTCTCATCCTTTATTATTCCCGATTGATAAGGCTGAAGATGTGCATGAGGCATTCGATGCAATCACATATGATAAGGTTGTACATTGAGCCTACAGAAGATTTTAAACAATTTGGAAACTGTTATTAAGTTTTGAAATTGCATATCACACAAAAATTAATTTCAGGGTTCCGCAATAATATTTATGATTCAGCATGTGATGGGATCTGAAAACTTCAAAAAAGGGTTACATGTCAGTTATCTGATTTTTTTTTATGAAATTAGCATTCTATCGTTGCTCACTTAAAAAAACAAGAAAATGTAAAATCGATTTGCGGTTCAGTTCTTGGCACGCTATAATTTTCTTGGACAGTCTCCAAAGTTTTCCGAAGATAATTTACTTACATTATTGGCATCTAAATATTTGTGTACTGTGATATTGATAATTTTTGACTTTTCTTTTTTTTTTTTAAAATACAGATTTTGAAAAAAAAAGTTTTCTTTTCTCTCAATATTTTTTTGGTATTCATTTTGGTATCCTGAAAGTTGGGCTAAGAGAATTGTCATTATTGAGTTTCAGAACTACTTAGAAAGTTACAAGTACCACAATGCAGATCATAATGATTTATGGAGTGCTCTCAGCGAAGCAGTCCCGGACACGCTACTATCATGGGAAGGTGACAAGCTCGACATACAGGACTTTGCATCAAAATGGACTCAACAGGTATTTGTGATTGCTGTGAATTAACTAAAATGAATGAAATAAGTATTAACTGATGCAGATAAATGTGCTAATATTTTTCTATACAGATGGGTTATCCAGTGGTTGAAGTGCGCCGAATTGATGACAAGAAGGTCGAACTTCGTCAAAAGCGTTTTAAATGGGATCAAAATGCGCTTGAACGTGAAAAATTCCGTAATGCTAGGTTTTGGTTAGTTATTTAAAAAAAAAAAAAAAAAAAAAGATTTAAATTTTTTTCAAAAGAAATCAAAAATATAATTGATTCTTCCTGGTTATTAATTACATGGATTATTTTAAGGATGATGTAAGGTTCATATATTTTCCAGGTATAAATATGACATACCGATATGGTATGCAGTAAATGGAGAAGAAATGCCAATGACTTGGTTGCATGAATGTAAAATATCTTTTTTTGCATTAGAATTATGTTGATTTAGATATGATTTCTTAAATGAGTTTTATCGAGATTATCGTACTTATTGAGGTGCACATCTTGCTGCTGAAGTGTAAACCAATTAAGGCTCATCATTAAACTTTCTTAATAATCCTGTTCAATTTATTCAATAGTTCAGCTGTTTGTGGTTTCTTTCCGATATTGATTGCTTTCCTTTAGCAG
>JARVGP010001053.1:0-23211 GCA_029876185.1 Mansonella ozzardi
TAATAATAATAATAATAATAATAATAATAATAATAATAATAAATAAATAATAATAGTAATGAATAAACTGAGAATCTCTGCTTCACTGTTTAACATTTTCACATGGGACAAAATTACTGGATAAATGTATCACTAGTATAAGTATGATTGCTTTGTAGAGCAGTCTGCAGAACTGAGTTTCAAAATTTTTGAAAACTTTAGCATTTATTTGTTTTTTAACCTTCTCGACTGTTAATTTTTTAATTTTTTTTCATCAAATTGCAAGAGTTTTTATAAAACTTGCATGTACAATGGAAAGTTAATTAATATTCATAATTTTTTCAATTAAATAAATATTTTAGAGGAACATATGATTTAACATGATTTCAACAAAATTAATTAGTTGATGATTATGAAAAAATAACTTGAAAAATTTTGAATTTACTTAAAAAATGCAACTAAATTTTTTTTTCCTAGCAAATAATTAAATAAATTTTGTTAACATACCGTACCGCGGAGTTCACTGAAATTATTAATTGAAACAATCATTCTATTACCGAATGTTCGGTGGCAAGTATTCCTGTATACATTATTAGACCGACTACATGGAAATTTATGTGCAACAGATAATGCACTTCGACCTGTAATAGCGAATTAAATTTTTTCCTCAAATTTCTTCTTTTGTAAAATTATCCAAAAAAAGTGAAATTTAAAAAATTTTTGAAAAACTCAACGTGCAAAGTTCTTTGATTTTATTCAAATAATAAGAAAATTGATTTTTCATTTTCTTTCTCCAATTTTTTCTATTTTTTGTTTCATAATTCAATGAAATATAAATCAAACGAACTCCAGTTTTTCCTGATTCGTTGTCGTGCGACAAGGAATATTTTAACATAAAGGATAACCATTACAGTAAGAGGTACAAAAAATGAACCACAGGCTGAATAAACAACAAATGCTTTTTCAGTTGTTAACTCACAGTGAGTTTTTAAACTTTCAGCTGACCAATCATTCCAACCAATTATTGGTGGTACACTAATACATGCACTTGCTAACCAAACCTATAAAACAATTGATTTCATCAATAATTAAACTAGCTTTTTCGTTCCTTTTTGCAAAATTTAAACTTATAATTAATTAAAAGACAAAAAAGAAAAAAACGAATATATTAAAAAAAAAATACATTTAAGAAAAACATTTGAAAAGAAATTAGGGATTGATGCAATTGATAGCATTCAATAATTGAAATAAATTGTTCGAAAACAATCTGTCACAAAAAAAGAAACCATTGCGAGAATGAATAATTGATTTGAAATTATTAATTTTGCAAACTGTTTAGTACCATTTAATAAACAAATGTGAATAAACATACCACAGCAATTGTTCGGCAAACAAATTTCAGTGTCCTCTTATTGGCATAATTAATTGGATCATGAATAGCCCAGTAACGATCCAATGCAATTGCACAGAGATTTAGGATTGATGATGTACAGAGCATTATGTCAGCTGTTGTGAATATATGACATAATGTCATCCCTAATAACCACTGTCCACCTGAAATATGCTTACATCTATTGGAATTATTATACCTTCTTTTAAAAAAAGCAGGCATCTTTAACTACCATTATTTTATTAAAGTTTGGCTTATTATCATTATCATTATCTTAAATTGCAAACAAAGTTGAATATTAAAATATCACCATAATAATAATAGCAACAATAAAAAATAATAATAGTGATAAAATTAACAGTAATAATGATTGTATAAAAATTGCAACAATGATTAAGCAAAATAATTCGCATAAAAAAATACTTTTTCATTAAATTTTCCATTTATGCAGTAAAAAGAAATTTTTTGTTTATTTTTTCATTCTATTTCAAAATTTCATCAATTGTATGCTATTTTTTTTATTTATTATTAATAATTGTCAATCAAAAAAAAAAAAAAAAAAGCTTCGCATTTTTTTATTTGATTCATTCATTTTTACCACCTATGAATATCACATATTATTTTTATTACTTAATTAATTTATCGTCTCGTTATGTTGTGGAAATCTTTTTAAGAAAAATTTCTTCCGCAAGAATAAAGAAAAAACTTTGATTAGTTATGACTAAAAATAATTTTAGCCTTTGCATATTCGTGCACATTCAACAAATAGCACTGATAAATAAAGCTTTTATCAAAAGATATCCCATCGATAGATAATTTAAATTTTCTATTTTCATTAATCGTTTCTCTTTTTTCCATTTATTGATTATTTTATATATTTTATTGTTAAAATATTTCCCGTGTTACATATCTACATAATTACTTACCTTATTTACTTAAATTTGAAATATATATAACAGGAACGTATTAAACTTAATGAACACTAATTAATTAAGTTCAGTCTCTCAATGCTTTAATTGTTCGTTAACTTTTTCCGTTTTCCTCGTCAATTTCACGAAAATGGTTTTTTTGTGCTTTCATTTAGGTAATGCTTTGAAAGCAGCACTTCATTTGCAAGAGATTATGCAGTATGCTGATAAAATTGCAGTATTGATTTGCCATATTTATGAATTATGAATTACACCTGATGTAAATGCACTATTATTTGATGAATGAAATCAATGCTTATTTATATGAGTGAATTGATTAATTTCATTCTTTGAACAATGAACATAGCCATATTGCACACTTGTTCGTAGTGGAATAAAAAAATAATTGAAAACATTGTATTTATCAAAAAATAGAAGTAATTTTGAATGTAATCAGTTTTTGAGAATGAATAAAAGGCGAATAAAATAATGCAAATTAATTTTCTGCCATTTTTTTAATTTAATAGAATTTTCTTTCAAAATTTTTTAAACTTTTCATTCTTTTGAAATTTAAAATTCATAATCATTGCATGCCAAATCGAAATAAGGTAAGACTGAATAAAATGTTAATGTGTGCTCTTTAATGATATTCCATATCTTTTCATTTTTTAGAATTTTTACCTTTTTCTGAGAATTTTTATAAAGTAAAAAAGAATTAGTTATAGTAAATTGCGTATGCTTATATCATATATAATAACTTTAACAGCTTTACTTACTTTTACTTTTCTTCTATATGCCCACTAAAGAAGAACTATGGAAAAAGCGATTGAAAAAATAGTGTTATGATTTTTGAATTAAATCTTAATTTGAACTTTTTTTTTTAAAGAAAACAAAACATATCTCGAAAAGTTCTGATTATTCAATTATATTTTAAAATGGCATAAAGTGCACAAATATTTGCATAGTCAATGAGAATGAAAATGCCAAATTCATTTACGACTTTTGTTAAAAAAAAGCATAAAATACTTAAAGATATGATATTGATTGATTTGCTAATTATTAGCAATTGCATTATACTGTTGTATCTCCGGCAAATATATTAGCTTTTTTTGAGAAAAAAGAATTTTTTTTTCAAAAAATTTTCATAAGTACGAATTGCTCAAAGTTTTCCTAATACTTACAAGATAATTTAATTTTAGAAACTTCTTCGATTTCTCATTATTTTATTTATGCAATAATTAAGAAAAGATTATGCTTGGAAAAAAATAATTAAGAAGTTGTTGAAAGAAATAATATTGAAAATGTGGGATGAGAATAAAAAGGAAGGTGAGAAAAAGATGAAAAAGTAAATGCTTTAAAGTTTTTCGATTTTTTTGTTCTGCTTAAACGAAAGGACAAATAAATATTAATGCTTATTATAAGACAAGAACTTAAGTACTAAATAGTGATGTGAAAAAAATCGAACTTTTAAAGCATTAAAAAAAGTATGTAGAAAAATTAAAAAGATTTAAAAAGATATTTTTAAATTACTTTCGAAACAATTCAAATAAACGAAAAACCAATAAAAAAATAAATATAATAAATGAAAAAAAATTTGCTGTCATAATTATCGTGCAATGTATTTTAATTAATTTAAACATAACTGAAAATAAATTAAATCGTAAAATTATTAGTTGATTAGACTTATTAATTCATCGAACAGATAATCAGTATTTTGCAATGAATGGAAATAAAGTCATCCTAGGAAAATTTAGTTATTGAAAAAAAAATTCGATTGTTGAAAGAAAAGAAAATAGAAAAATTTGCTTGTTGAAAAATTTAAATCAAATAGTACGAATAGAGTACTAATATATCAAATTTGTTAAACAATTTCATTTATTATATATATATGCAATTTCCCTAAAAAAAATTGACATAAAACTAAATTGCTAAACATAATTAATTGATTAATTAATAAGTGCTAAATTACAAAATATCTTACCGGAAAGAAATTTAGCAACATGAAGTGGCATAACAAATGTTGCAACGCATAAATCTGATGCTGCCAAAGAAACCAAAAAATAATTCTGCACTTTTTTCAATGGACGATAACTGAATACAGAAATAACAACGAGTGAATTTCCAGCAATTGTTATCATAATTATTATCTATAATAATAACAACTTGATCTATTTTTTATTCAATGACACACAAACTACATCATTTAAAAAATTATTAAAACATTAGAAGAAAAAATTTCGAAAAAATCTTATCACATTTTGAAAAAATCTTATAAAATAACATTTTAGATTATTTAGTTTTATATATATTTGTGCAAAAAGAAATTGAAGAACTAAAATTTCTGTAGCAAAATTTAAAATTTAGTATCTATTGATTGCGATTATTTCATAAATATTTTCGCTTTTTCCTTTTTTTTTTAGAATGTAAATGATTTTAAAAAAGTAGTTGAAATGGATGCATTATTTTGAAATTTTCTTCCTCTCTCTCTGTTTCTCTCACTCCTTTTCCTTGAAACATTAAAATAAATTTCAATTTAAAAATATTTTTCTTCTTTTATAATTTTAAAAATCTCTTTTATAATCAATGAAAAGATTATTTGTTAACAATATTTTTCCTTAAATATTCATAACAAATATATCCGTTGGATAAATGAATTTTATCCAGAATATATTTTCATGATTTCAATGAATATCATAAATTCAATTTCCAATTTTCGCAATATCAATGCTTTCAGTTGATTGGCCATACATTAAAATTTATCAATAAAACATTATAAGCAAACATTTTCGTACTTTTTGAGAGTTTGGGAATAATTTTTGACCGTGATTTAATTCATTTTTCTTTTTTTTTTTTTTTAAATTATCATATGCAATATATCATTTAAATCAATCATCTAATTTAAAATTATCGCTCAAATAATTTCAGTAGTTTAATAAAAACATATAAAATATCGAATTCGTTTCAAACTCCTTTTTAATTATAATATTTTTGTTAAAAAAAAAGAAAATAATAAAATGTATTTAACACTTTAATCTGTAAAATTTTTACATGTTTAATATCAATTTTTTCTTTAAATTTTTCAACACATTTGGTTTGCAGAAATTCAAATTAAAAGTTGATTTTTGAAAAAAAAAAAAAAGAAATAACATAAAATATATTTTTTGCTTACCACATACGTAACAGTTCCAATGAGCAGTTCAACAACTGGAAGGTTCTTCGAATCCAACCATGTAGAATATTGTTGCTGCATTTGATGAAATGCATGTTTATTCAATTGTTGATCAGAATTATTAATTTTAAGATTAATAATTGATGAATTAAGCAGTTCATCTTGGACTGATAATATTTTAGCAATAACCATCATTGATAATTACTCTTTGTTGTAGTTGCCGTTGTAGTTGCTGTTGTTATTGTTGCTGTTGTTGTTGTTGTTGTTGTTGTTGTTGTTGTTGTTGTTGCTATTGTTATTATTGTTAGCACAATTATTCTTCAGAAAAAGTTCTTTTTTTTTGCATTTCAACAACAAATTTAATGATGATAATTATTTAAATTATTTTACTAATCAATAACTATAAGAAATAATTATTATTATTCTAGCTATTCTTAAGACATTTCTAGAGAGAGAGAGAGAGAGGGAGTGAGAGAGAGAGAACGAAAGAGAGGAAAGAAAGAGGAGGAAAAAAGAATAAAATAATAGAAAAGCGATCCATCTAATTATGTAATAGATTTTACTTTTATAAGCATATGATATAACTCTGCTTTTCATTCTTTTTTTTCTTCCCTCTGCTTCTTCTCTTTCTCTCTCTCTCTCTCTGTCCATCTTTCTTTCTCTGTTCATTTTCATCTTCTCTCTCTTCTCATTTAATTCTTGCAACTTTTTTTTTAAATGAAAAAAAACAAAATGTTTGTTGGAGTCAAAAAAAGTTATTCCATCAATGGTAATATCATTTGATTAGCAAATTTTTGCAAGTGTATTTGAAAATGTTAATCATTGATTCAGTAATTTCCGATTTTTCATTTTCAAATTATTATTTCTTGTTTTTTTCCTCAACTTTGCTTAAAGTGAATTGTTAGATTGTAAAGTTTACAAAGTTTTTTTTTTTTTCCTTTATCAATTACACTTTTTTTTTTACTACTCTTTCAAGTTTTTTTTTCCTTTAGTCTTAACTTTTTTTCTTACTTCAATCAAAATATATTTTTTGTTCAAATTTTCTTTAAATGCTAATCAAATGAGAAAGTTGTCAAAAAAAAAAAATGTTTAGAAACAAAAAAACAAAAAGAGAAAAGTAAAATGAAAAAAGAGAGAGAAAGAAGTAAGCAGAAAATAAATAGAAAGAATTATTTTATTTCATAATCAAAATTAGTATTTTTTGAGAGTTTATAAAGTATTACATTATGTAATGCTCCCTCATATATACCAGATAAGAATATGACAATATATTTCTAATCTCTTATTTTTTTTTAAAAAAATTTCTAATTGCTCTTCGTTTTTTCCTCTCTTTCCTCTTCCTCTAACTTTATCTCCCTTGCTCTCTTGCCATTAAAATGTGCAATTAAAAAATGCGCAAAGAAATGATAATAGCAAATCTGAAATTCTACTCTTTGAATTCTGATGAGTAATTTGATGTATTCGTCCATACATTTAAAATAGAAGATTATCATTAGCTGAATTTATGAAAATATACGGATAATAGAAATTCAATGTTTGATTTTACTAAATAATATACTGTAATAGGATAATAAGCAAATAAATTTACGGTAACAAATACATTGAAAAAACGAAAAAAAAAACAATATGAAATGAAATATAAAAATGGTAGCTTTTTCTCTCTCTCTCTTTCTTAAAACTGTCATATTCAGAAAAAGAATCGTGTAAAATGTCACAGCTAAAAGTGGTATTGATATCATCTTGTAAAATTTATGACAATACGTACTTAACATAATGTATCTAATGAAAAAGGCTATTTTAAGGAAATTAAAAAAAAAAAAAAAAATTCCTTCACTCAAATTGTTCTTTGCATTCTTCTTTAGATTATTAACAATCATTAAAAATTACAGAAAAAAAAATCGTCTATTTCATTTTCAGAAAATAAAAAGCAGAAAAGAAAAGTCTAATTACATCAATTTGAATTTCATGACATATTTCATTTCTGTCACTCAATCTAGTAAATACCGATAAAAATTCCATTTCTAAAATAATATTTATTATTATATGAAATTTCAAACTACTTATAAATTCAAGTAAATCTCTTTAATGATAAGGATTAATAGCGTGTGAATGACAAAATGATAAATAAACAACTATTAGTGTCATATTGTTCAAAACTAGAAAGACTTAGAATTTCAAGCATACACTTCAACTTGTTATTATATTTTTTGAGAAAATCGATTTTCAAGTGGTGCGATAAGTAATAATAACATTAATTTTCTTCACTACAATAAGATTTGCTAAAATTTTTTGTAGTATTAAAATAAGTAAAACATTACAAAAATTATTGATTAAAAAAAGCATTTCATTCGTGAAATTAGCGACAGAAAAAGTTAGGGAAAAATTAATCGAGTTAATAATAGAACTGGAAATCTCTTAAATCATACAACGAAATGCATCAATTATGGATGAATTGAGACGAAGAGTTTTAAGTTTAATTTTTGAAAAAATATAAAATACAGCTTTCGAATTTGCTAGCGATTACTTGAGACACTTAACTAAATAAAATGACTGAAAAGTTCTCTGAGATAATAGGTTATGATTTAACAGAAAAAAGAGAGAAAAAGAAAGAAAAGGAAAAAAGAAGAGAACGGAAAGGATATTTTAACAAGCATATTGTCATATTAAAGGTGGTAAATGTCAGTCACAGGAAGATATTATCCTCAATAACTACCTGATTTTATGAAAAATAATATTGCGAAAATTATAATAAGGAGAAATGTTCATCAATAAATATTTTTTTGAAGCTGTCAACAAAATATTTAAATTTGTTAATAAATTGTTACACACACTAGCATAAATTTATCTACTTATGCACTATTATAATTTTTTCCAAACAAGTATTGTGCTAATAGATACACACTGTAATTATTATTTATTAATCAATTTATAAAATTTTTTAATTTTTTCTTCTTTCTCCATTTCTCGTTTTTTTATCATTTTATAATTCTATGAATGTATAAATATTATTTCAATATATTTAGACTGTCAATGACAATATTTTCTTTCATTCACTTAATTTTTCTCAGTTTTTCTCTTTACGATTTTATTTTTTTGTTTGTTTTTATCGCCTAGTTATCTTATCATTAATTTATCTCATTTTTTTTCTTTTGCCATTTAATTTATCTCCAACTATAATTTTATTTATCATTTAAATTTAATCTTAAAATACTTTGATGGCAAAATGATTCAACAATAGCAGTTAAATGCTTCCATGAACTGAACTCTCTACTCAAAATTTCATAATTGATACTGTTTCAAAAATGGCATTTCATGATATTTCATTGCACAAACATACACATATATTAAATAATGTACTAATTAATCTTTGAATTCAATCTTTTCATTATCACAACATTTATTATATGAGGATCTTTTGGATTTTAAAAAGTTAGCAGCAATAGTTTTGAAATACAAAGTATGCTTCAGTTCACTTCGAACCTAGCAATATTTGCATTAAACTTTCGTTATGCTAATTTAAAAAAAAAAAAAGAACTCGCATCTATTATTGTTTAATCAAGGTAAAAGAAACTGAGGTAAAATTTTTCATTCTTTAAAAAAAAAAGAAAAGTATTTATCAAAAATACATCAAAAAAATTGTTGACAATTATTTATGATAAATTTTTCATCATTTATTATCAAGTTTGTTTTCAAAAATTTTCTCTTTTTTCATAATATATAAATTACTAATTAGTGAAAAAAGAAAAAAATTGTGTTTGAACTTCTTAAAAAGTACAAAATATTTCTTTTGCTGCTAAAATATCAATTGGATTTAATCACCACTTCACGTCGGAAAAATACTTTTTTTTAATAAAAAAAAGTAAATTTTAAAATTTTCCAAAAAATTCAAGTAATGGTTGATATTGCTGTGCAAATTCTCGCAACTGATTTAAAGCCGTGAGGAAAGAGTTTAACATTTAAAAATCTAATGAGGTGTAAGCTGAGACTTCGTTTTTTTAATCCAATTGAAAGCAAAATACTTTCATCATCTTTGCAAACATGAATATGAAAAATTAATTTGAAAAATAAACATGAAAATAGTAAGCTAGTTTGTATGACTAGCTTATGTACTATGAAAAATGATCACGATTTCTACTGTATCCGTTTCAATTTCTATTTTAACTCATGAATGACTGCAATATTTTGATCTTATTGTAAAATTTACGCGAAATGTGTAGTTTTTCTGTAATTTGTCTAATATTGGTGCAAGAATAAAATATAAATTTTCTTGGCACAATCAGTTATTAGCCATAAATCGAAATCGTACTTTTCAATTCAAAATTTCGTTTTTCTTTCTCTTTTTACGAAAATTTCACCATTCATATTTTTGTACTTTATCATCATATTGAACAATAAAGCTTGGCATTATATCTTCTCCGATCATAAACAAACAACTTATTCGATTAAATAAATCAACAAATCATTACATACTTTAAAAAATTTGATGAATGAAATTTAAATTAACCAAATATCAAAAAAGATCAATTCAAAAAAAGAGTGAGAATAAATGAATGATTTCATTTAAATTGGAACAAATTTTTAAGTGAAATAACATTTTGTATTGAAATGTTGTGCCAAAATAGATTTTACTAATAGCTTTTCAGCATATCATTTTCATTTGTAAACAACTGCCATCCGATCGAAAAATTGACAATGTGAAAAGGAGGAAAATTCGATTAAATAATATTAGCGTTAGCTAAGGAGAAAACGAAGCAATTTGATGAAAATGTGAGGCTTAATTAGCTTGGAAAACATCTACATAAGGCCCAAAATTTATGGTTGTCTTTTTGATGTTCTCTTAAAGTTCTGAAAATAGTTGCTATAGTCTGTTGTAGCTGAGTAGGATAATATAAAAATATATTAAGCAAATAAATGGATAAAATGATGCAATAGAGAAATGACAAAAAGAGGAATGAATAATAAGTTAGGAAAGAAGATCAAAAATGCATTCCGACTTCAGGCTTTCCTTTTTATTTCAAATATTCGGCAGTTTCATGTCAAATATCGATTAATTTTAATTATCACATATATTGCTACTATATTACTGTATCAGCATCATTAACTGCCATTCAAATATTTGTTACATAATTGAGGCAAATATATGTGTGAACACAAATAAGGCATGATTGAGGCTCAAATATTAATTAATTGTTTTGAATTTTCTCCTATCCATATAAAGCGTTGCTATATCTTTTCTCTCCTTTTTGCTATTATTATTCGCTCATTAATTATAATAACAAATGTCATTATAAAAAACAAGAAAATGTATCAAACAAACAGCAATTTTTCATTTTAATGAAAAACGATAAAAAACATTTTTTCATTTCAAATTTTGAATTGCAAAAATTTATCAAACGATTTCATATACAAAAAGACATTTTTTATTTCAAATTTTATCAATTATAAAATTAGAAAAATAATTTTAAATAATAAATTTCGATACGTTTATAGAAATGCTTAAAAATAATTTCAATAAATAAGCCAAAAACAGCAAAAAAAACCTGTATTTCAAGTTTGCTTCCAGAAAAAAAAATTGCTGCAGGTTGAAATGGTTTAAACCATTTGTTACAGCGGTTAAAAAATTCTTAAACATCCTTTTCGCAATTGGCTGCATTATAAAATCAAAGTAACATTTTAATTAGCTTGCTAAATATTTTGTTGTTAATTTAAAAAAAGAAAAAAAGCAGACGTACAATGATAAATATTAACTAGAAATGTAAACAGAAATTTGTAATATTGTGATGAAATTAGAACTAAAATTTTCATTGAAATCTTACTTGCAATCAGCCCTTAGTTGAATGAATAAAATGCTGCAAGCAAAAAAAAAAGAAACAAATAACTTTTAGTAAGTTGACGAATTTCAGCTTTATTGAATGAATAGAAAGAGAACTGCTAAAAGTTGCAACCTTAAATTTTAATGATGTAAAAACTTTCGTGATATAGAGTAATTTTGAAATTTAAACAAATTTTCTGGATTTGTTGAATTGAGAAGTGTAATTTCGTTGATTCTTTTCCCTGTTTAATATTCTCTAACTTTAGCCCCAAAAATATGCATAATTTTGCTAATTTGGCAGACAAATTTTTCTTTTTTTTTGAAAAAAAGCACTTTTGATTTTAATGATGTTCACATAAAGTTTTTTCCGTTTTTTTTTTTTTTTTCAAATTGCGTATCGTATATTGAACATCAGCATAGAATATGGTGTAAAAGTAACAAATGTAAGTCATTTGGAAACTAATTAATGATTTAATATTATATGGTATGAAAATTTTGGTAATTAATCTGTAATTTTTTCCCTTGGTGTTTAAAATCGATTGAATTCTTGAATATTGAAATTTTCAATAATTTAAAAATTTTGAATTATTAATATTTGATAAAGCATCAATGCTGTAAAAATGAAAAAAAAAAAGCATAAAAAAAGAAGAAAATAAAAATAAGCGAAGCAAAGCTTTGCAATCGTAATTATTGTAATTGAACATTTTTGGGCTAAATGTTATAAAGAAAAGTTAGGAAATGCATCCAATGACTTCTGCTAATTTTATTTTCATTTTTTCTTTCCTTCTTTTTGTGTTAATGAAATTTAGAAGACAAAAAAGCTGTCGTTATAGGGTGCATATCTTTCATCATTTTTTCCTTTCTTTTTTTTCCTCTCTCGCTTTTTTTCTCTCTCCCTCTCAATTTGCAATTCTTTCTCTTCATTTTTTATTTATTTAATTACTTTTACCATAGTTTACCACATCTTTATGATATTTCCAATTTTTCACTTCCTTATTTCCAAGAGAAAAAAAAGCTATTCGCTCAATTGCTTTAATTAACAAAAGATGATAGAAGTGATTAATTTAATTGTGATAAAAAAGGTAGCTTGCAATTATATTTGCTTTAATTTCATTTTTAAAGCAATAACTGAATTTATTGGTACAGTTTTTAAGTACATTAAAGTTAATTTATCGAAGCATTTCCGGATTCATTTTCGACCAACTTTATTTTAAAGATCACAAAATATTTTATTGTAGAAAAGATGAAAAAGTGAAAAAGGAAGTAAAAATGCTTAAAAAAAATTTTTTTAATTTATGAAATAACATTTTGAATAGATTTAAATAATCAATTAATACAGAGAAAAATGAAATTTCTTTTTGTCACAAAAACTTTTTTTAATTTTCTCCTCAAATCTTAAAATTTTGTTCTGTTTAAATTGAAAATGCACTTCTCATTTGCTTGTAGTCATATAGTTTTCTTTTTTGTCAGCTTTCGTTTCAAATAGCGTAACTTTCTTGAAATGGATGACTTAAACTTTTCCTCAATTGTAAATTTTTCTCTAACACTTCTCATTTTATTAAAGATCAAAAAAATGAATCGAAAATGACACCAATGCTCTCAAACATTTTCCATGTGAAATGAAAAAGCTACTGGAAAATATTCTCGGAAATAACAAGAAAAAGAAATAAGCAATTTCCATAAAATAAAACTTTAATGGTTTCTCCCAGGTACATCCTTGATAATATCCACTTCGTACCCTGTACCATTACCTTCCATACTTTATATAGCTCTCATATCTCAATCTATTTTAAGAGTTGTAGCTCTCAGCCCATTTTAAAAGTTTTATAACTTTCTAGTTTAACAAACTTTAAAAACAAAAATAAAAAGAAAAGGAGAAAAAATTAAAAAATAAAGTATAACAAAAAATGAAAAAAGTTGCACCATAATAGCAATAATTAAAAAAAAATTGATCTTACAAATATACTAAAGCGAAGATATATATAAATTCTAGTTTTTTGGTGTTTTGTTCGCCACTTTCTTTTTTTTTTGGAATTAAAAAGAGATGAAACACTAATTATTTAATCAATAAAATAGTTTTATCTTCCTGAAATGTTCTGCAAAACATTCTTAATAACTATGGAATAAAAAACAGTTTTTCTGTGCCGAAAATTTGAATGAAAATTTCTGTTGAGCGTAAAAATAAATTTTACTGAAATTTTAATGATTGAAATAGACGAAACATACAGCCATGCAACGGTTGAAGTTAAATTTTGTCCTTTTCATATTAAATTCAACTTCTTTCTTTCTCATTTAAAGCTTGAAATTGTTTCACTCAAACAAATCAGTAGCGAAATAATTTTCAGTACAAAAAAAATCACTTGGTAGGAAAAAACGAACGGAACTGTAAAATGAATGATTAAGAAATTGCTACTAATTTGAATTAAAATGTTGGCTTTTGAAAACAACTAATAATTGATTTGCCTTCTTGAGATCTGCTCATTTTATACCTTTTTTTGCTAAAATTTTGTGGAAAAAATTTGAATAAATTTAATTAATTTTGAACTTTACAATTCTTTCCAATATAATTGAAAATTGAATACATTTCTCTTCTAATTTTCTGCTCAATTTTTTTTGCTTGAATCATTTTTTAGATTTCAAAATGTAGGATAATCTGCTTAAAAAAAAAAAAAAAAAAACAAATATTTCAAATTCTACCTAAAGAATTATGAAAAAAATTATTAGCTTTCAATTTTTTCTTTTGTGAAAAAAATTTAATTTGAAAAGATTTAAAGTATTTGTTTCTCAATGTAACACAAATTACACGTAGGACTTATTCTACATAGTTCGTGTTGATTTAGGTCATTTCTGACTATATTTTTTACCAAAAAATTAATACTCTATCCTCTTATTTAATCTTTTCATTTATTAACCTTTGTAAGATTAAGATCTGAAATAATCTTAGAAGTTACAATTATTCGATGGAAAAAAAAAATAAAAATTAGAAGGGAAAAATGAAACCTGAAATATGCATTCAAATCCTTCGTATAAATGATTTTTAATAAATGCAAATTCGCATTGAGTTTCAGCAGCGAGTAGACTACAAATCTGAGTGAGGCTGAATTATACATTTAAAATTGTATTTTTAAATTAGGTAATTATGTTCCTTAATTTGCTTCTCAGATTTTTATTGATTGTGTGATAAGTGATTCACTTCCTTCTGAATTTCATTTTATCAAATGCAGGAAGTTGATATATTTTTATTTAATTAGAACTTAAATATTCGTATAGGTGCAAACAAAAAAAGAAAAAAAAATTTCGAAGTGCAAACAAAAAAAATAAAAAATTTTTGTGCCGTAAATAAAATTTAAAAATTTCTTGTTTTATATAAATACGAAATTTTATTGTGTTAAATGGGAGCTGTCACAAATAATTGTTTGAATATCAGCCAAATTGTCATATGTTGATTAGATATTGTCAAACAGATGTATATATTTCACTTGTTTTTAGCTAAGTAGTAGTGGTATAAGTTGTGAACAAAAGAAGCTGGCAAATATTTTAGGTAAACAAGAACAAAATAAAATTTGGATAATGACAAGATTGGAAATAGTTCTCGTTGACATGAAAGGCATGAATAGAATCAAAGAATCTAACAATTCGATTACAAATTAACTTTAATAAATGTTACTTTATTGTATTAGTCATATTCTACAATGATAAATGTTGGTTAAGAAACTGTTATGTAATTATCAGTAAGAAATATGCTTGGATTATTTCTGATTAAAACAATTGTTGCTATTTTTTAAATTTTTAGAAATTTGAAAGTTCAAAATTCAAATTTGATTCATAATTTGGTTGCTACAATCAAATAGAAAATTTGTTGCTATTAAATGAATGAATTTTTTTTTTGTTCGTTCCAAAATTATGCTTTACAGATAGAACAGAAAACTTTCGTTGTTTTTTCTTCTTGGCAAAATTATTCTCATCATTTTGCTAACCAGCAACAATTCGAAATAAACTTACTTAAACAGATTAGAAGCAAAACTTGCTGTTTTTCAATTTCCCTGGATTGCTCCAGTTTGCTGAAACATTTTATTATAATTATGACATTGTCATGAATGTTGCAGCAGTTTATATTAAAACATTTAACTTTCGTCAGAAATTTGTACTGATAAACATGAATTGAACATTAATTTTACAATCTCATAATTGAAATTATTCGAATTAATTTTTCGAAATATAAAATTATTATAACAAAATGATTAAAAAAGGGAAAGGAAGAAAAAACGAAGTATTTCATTGTATGAATTATTTTTATTAGCACAGCTGTGTGAAATGAAATAAATTTTGAAAAAATTTCGTAAGCAAGAGATGAAATAATTTATTATTACAAGAAATTTTTTTTCCATAAATTTGTCATTTTTGAAATTGTTAACGGTAATAATCCAAATCAAAATTTATTAAATAACCGAGCAGAATACTAAAATTGAATAAACGAGCACAATGGATTGAATGGTTCATGGATTTATTGGAGATGGTTTTATTAATTGATTAAATAATGGATGACAGCAGATTCATGATAATTATTCAAATAAGATAATTAAGTTATTCAAAAGTCATTTAGATGCAAACTTGATAATTGCGTATCCAACATGATGAAAGATTTGTTTTGCAAGATAATCGTTTTTAAAATTTATTCAGTAGGTATATACATTTCTAAATAATATGATGTAAAAATTAGCAAAAGTTGTAGTAAAATTTATTAAATAGTTTAATTTTGTAAATTCGTTTAAAAAAAAATTATGAAAAGAAATTTATCAACTAATTAAGAAATTTTCCATTTTTTGATCATTCTCTCTCTCTCCTTGACTTTTTCCAACTAAATTTTTATTTTCATCATTTTGTAAAAAAAAAGATATAACTATTACGCAGTTTGCTTATACTAAGAGTATAATTATAATAATCAGTAATTGGGCATCTTTTTTTTCTTTTCTTTGGAATAACGGGCAGTTTTTTTTTTTTTTGGAAAAATAATTGGTCGGTTTTCTTTAGAAAAATAGTTGACCAATATTTTTCTTCAAAAAATGGGTTAGTTTTTCTAAATAGTTCATTATTTTTTAAAATAACTGGTCAGTTTTTTTCTGGAAAAAATAATGCGCGTCAGTTTTTTTTCATAAATAATTGTTATTAAAAATAATTAAATTACACTTCCAAGAAATTTCCTCATTAATTGGTGCAAAAAAAAACTTACAAACTATTCGATCAATCAAATTCAATGTGATATGTTATCACTTTTATATCAAAAAAAAGTTGCGAAAAATTAAAACATGCTTATTTGCTTTTTTTCTTCTTCATTTTTCCACCATTTTTCTGCAAAAGAATTCCAAATTTTCAATTTAAATTAAAACTATAAAAAACAGCCATTTTTGTAAATCTATCAAAAAAAAAAGAAAATGAAAAAAAAGAAGACGAGTAAAAGCAGTAAATATTTGTATTGCAGAGATCCATATAATTCAATATCAGTTGCACAAAAAAAAAATAAAAAAGCTAGAACGATTAAATTTTTTGCAAGAAATTCCAAATTTAATTTTGAAAATAATGAAAGCAAATGTTTCAAGGAAAAAAAAATTGGCTCAATTTTCGCAAAATTATTTTAAATTTGCATGTATTTAATTTTCCTCAATTTCCGATGGATGCATTAAATTAAATTCAATGAATGTATCTTTGCAAATTTCAATTAGGCTAAAATGATGCTAAAATAAATTGGCGGAATTATTGATAATGATATCTTATCATATAATTCTTGGGAATAAGTTGCACTACCATATATCTAGGTTGTCGAACAATCACTGGTCATTTTTGTAATTAGCTATTAAATCAGGGCATTGAACATAAAATCGAATAGCAATCTAGAATGAGGAGCATTCAATTTAAATAAATAAGAAAATAGCCTACAGTACTTTTATTACGCGTTAATTTTTTCGTTGACATGTAAAATTGAAGAAAATTTTAATTCGTGATTATAATATGTATCAAATTATAATTATACTATTAATATCAAATTATAATTTTCTTTGTAATATGTATCACATAAATCTTTAACAATCATTGATTTTCTTGAAATAATCTAAAAACAAAAATTTAATTGCATGATTATAAAATTCGACTGTATCTAATTTGGGATAATTTACTGTATTTCACTAATAAATATTAGCTTGCTTTACTCCAGCTCAATTTAACTGGATAACAATTGTTTTTTTTTAGTGTATTGTTCAATCATGACTTAAATTTTCTTCTTGAGTTTAATTTAATTTCATTTCTGTCTTACGATAAATAATTATTATTTACGAATTTTCTAATGAGAAAGAAGTAATTGAACAAATTCTAAATTAAAATTGTTGACTTGCAACGGAGCCGATAAGGATACAAGGAATGAAGTATGATAGCTCTTCTATACATAACAAACAGCAATTTATAAGACATACAGTAAACAAACAAAAATAAAATTCTAAACAAACAAAATAAAAATAAAATTCTATTCAAAAATTTTAAGAGAACATTCTGTAAAAATTTTGCAAATTCGAAAACAATGCACGTTTAAATATTCAGTAATATTTTTTTTTTTTGAATTTATTAAATTTCCAATTTTCAACTTTTCAAATTTAACTGGAAGTTTTAATAAGACGAGCATAGATTGCAACAGAGTAGGCGAATTACTTTTAAATTACAGTTTGTTTTAATTTATTGAGCTTACTTTAAGCTTAAAATTGATATAAAAAAAGAAGGGAGGAATGTTTGTTTAAAAATTGCGGACAAACAATTTCAATCGACATTTTATCTTAATAGTATAGTAATTGCTTTAAAATTTAGATTTGCCATTAGCAGTTGTTCCCGCCTTGTCTTTTTTTTGGATTGCCCAAGATACATCGATAAGTTCTTAGCAATGTTTCATTTCCGATATTCGATTGCATTCTAAAAGACGAGATAACCTATCTTCTTGGTTTATCTTACAGAAATTACCACTTAACAGTTCTGAAAATTCATCCAGAACTTTGAATTACATATACTATTTTTATAAATTTGATTTCTTCTCCTATTCCATCAAAATTTATCCCATTCAATTGACGTATATGATAATTAAGCATTGTTAAAAACAATTAATCAGATAAGAAGTGACAGAATTTTTTTTCTTAAATTCTTAAATTCTGAAATTTTGATTGTTCAAAATTACTGAATTTTTATGATTTTATCACAGTGCGAAATTTTTTCCTTTCATAGATCCCCGAGCTAAATTAACTCATTGAAGTTTCAAGAATTTAAAATTATTTAAATTTAATTTTTTTCTTAAGCTGCATTTTTATACTTTCATGACTGTAACTTTTATGAAAATTGAAATTTTATATGTTGATATAAAAAATTCGATATCGAATATTTTGAAAACAATGAAAAATTGTCAAAAATTAAATAAATTAGAAAACAAAAACATTATACTATATTAATTGAATCAAGCATTTTGGACTAAATCATTTCTCGTTCAAAGGCAGAATTCAGTAAAATACAGCAACAATAAGTATTAGCTTGTTCACAAAAAACAAACTAATTTAATCTTCTTAACCATCTTATGCTGAAATTTTCAATCATTTGGATTGTTCCAGCTTAATCCTGATTGTTCCAACTTCATGTAGGTATTATATGCAAAGTTTCATTGATATCTACGTGCCGCACATTAACAGTAATGTGCAATATTATATGTTGTTGAAATGGAAGTGTCAAATAGGTAATAGTATTTTAAATTTTGAAATTCATTTATAGGGAGCGATAGGGGAATGAGATGGACATTTTATAGCAATTGAAATAGTTTCATTGATACGATGGTAATGATGATGATGGTAAAAGATCAGGTATTTAATCTGTCACTGCAATTAATGTATAGTGAACTGATTCCAATGCCTTCTTCATTTGTCCTTGTTATGAATGTTCATCTTATATGTTATCTGCATACTTGACATATCTATTAGATGTGTGATAAACAAGCGTTTTTAATATCACTGATAAAATAATACAGTATTGGCAATGATAATATCGTAATATTATTTTTTATTATCATTATTCCATACAGATTTTTTTTTGAAATGAGTAATTCTAATATGAAAAATTTCTTATTGCGCGTGAAAATTACCAGAATTTCTTATAACAATCAATTGACCAAAACAATAATGAATGATGATATAAGTTTTTAAAGTGAAGTAATGAAATAATTAAGAGTAAATTTCAGGCATGTTGTAATTAATTTTGTAATTTGAATTTTCTCCTTACTTGAAAAATTGTAGGACTTGTCAAAAATTCAACATTAAACTTGTGGAATGAGCAATCATAAAGTGTTTCAAAATATCATTTTATCGTTTAATTTATCAGTCAGATGTTCAAATATCAGATAACGTTTCAAATTTATGAATGATTCTCTGTATGTGGAATCAAAAGTAATGAAGGGCAAAATTTAGGATTTGAATGATTTAATTGAAAACTTTAGGTACTGGAAATGAGCATTAGGAATCTAAAAAGTGATGAGACATTTTCCGTTTTAAAAAAATTATCTAGCAGATTTCTCTTACCATAAGTCATTTCGATGATTTTTAAATGTAAATGTAGTATTTAAAAATCAAATGTTCTTCTCTTTTATCATAATTACTATTTTTATTGTTACCTGTACCAGCAACTTTTAAATCATTTTAATTCATTAGCATCGTTTATTATTAAATCATTTTTTAATTGTCATTTGTATGATCTGTCAAATCTTTACGATCAAACAGATTGATCCATTTTTTGTCCATTTCACTATTTAAGTAATTTTTAATGAATTTTAACATCTATAGTTCCACTATTGTTTATATTATTATAAATAACATCTGAATGAACTTTTCTAGCATCAAATGCTTCTTAATTACGATCATTATCATTCTTTTTTCCGATTAATCTTTAATTGTTTAATAACAAGTTTTAATATCTTTGTCAACTTTGCATCCTCTTGTCAAAATCACTACCCACCTTTCTCCAGTTACACTTCCCAGCAATCTTACCATTCCATTATCATTATTCCTACCATCCTTAATCACTATCAACTAAACGCTTAATCATACACATATTCCCCTAATTGAGAAAAGATATTTTGTCACAAATGCCAAATTAGTTACTTAAATTTTATTAAAATGAAATGAAATAATTTGCATTGGTCATTATGTGAGTGTAATTATTATCGGCCTTATTTCACTGCCTTTCATTCTTTCCAGTTCTATTCGAATCACTCCTTTCGTCTTTTTTTTTCACCTCTTCTTTCATTTCTTTCTAATGCAAATTTTTTTTTTTTTTTTTCAATTCGATGATGACTAAATAAAACTATTTTAGATTTTTCATTCCAGAAATTCTAGTTTGCCAGAAACTGTTATTGTTCTGTTTACTCAGAATGTATTGCTTATTTGCTTATTTGCTCATTTACTGTTTCTTGTCAAAAGTAAACAAACATTTGAGAATGTGGAATAATAATGTAAATTACAATTACTGTATTTTTTCTTTCCCACATTCATAATTTTTTTTTTTTTGGTTTATATTTTGTAATTATTTTGCATAATATTTATTGGAATTTTCTTCTTTATAATTTTTTTTTTGATCGTAAACGTATGAAACAAGTTATCATGTATGATATGTAACGAAAAGAATATGAAGTATAGAAAAAAATAGATTTTAAATATTATATAGAAATTTTAAAACAAAAAAAAATTTCATTGTCTGAAACATTAATTCTACACACACATTTCTTGATTAAGATATCTTAATAACTTAGAGATTCACTCGATTTTACGACTGAAAACCAAAACATTATTCATCTGAAGAAGTCGTCATATTCATTCTTCCTCTCTCTTGCCCTTTCTTTATATTATCTCGTCACAATTACTTGTCTTTTGCTTATTGTTTACAAATTGTAAATTGGAATCATTTCACTACCTTTTTTTAAAAAAAAAAAATTGATTTTAATTTCAATGCAATACATTTCGCTGTTTAATTATGTATTACCTATCAAGAAATTTTTTTATTGATTAAATAGCGAAATCATTTTAATAGCATCAAATTTCCTATGTCTTTATACTTTATGCCTTATCGTTTAAATATTTGAAAATTTTCGTTTCTCAATTGGATTCTTTTTTTTTGTTTTCTTTTTTGCATTTTTTTCTTTATATTTTACCTATAAATTCTTTACTTGACAACTATTAATTAAATTTTTTTTCATCCGTAAAACTCATTTTCTTCCGTAAAACTCTTAGTTTTTATTCCTATAATCGCTTATCAAGCAAATAACAACCTTTTGAATTGATTTGTCTATGGATATATTAAGTTCTATAATAATAGAAATGATATATATATATATATATACATATGAAATCTTTATATGATAATTAAATATGCATAACTATTTTTTCTTTAAACTTCATATTTTTGTTTCAATTTTCCGTTAAATTTTCAACCGTTGAAAATTAATGGCATTTTTTTCAAATGATGCCTTTTTTTTCCAATTAAATAATGATTTTGTGCATGAAGAAAAAGGAAGATTTACATCATTTGAAAAAGTTACTAACCCTTTCGTAACGTGGTACAAACCGGAACCGATCATTTTTTTCATTCTTTTTTTTCCATTCAGCCCGTTAGTTCCTTCCTTTTGCTCATTTTCCTCTTCTTTTTCCTCTTCCTTCCTCTTCTTATTCAGTAACTCAATAATTTCAATAATGTATTTTTCGCTTTTGTTTCCAGTTATTTATGCGAATTCTTGACAATTTAAGGAATAATTTCCAGAAAGATCATGGAAAGATTAAAATTGATATATGGGATAAATGACAGGAAGAAAGAAAAGAGAAATGAAATGGACAACACTTACATTAAATAGCATTTTTATCTTACTATTATTGGAGAAAGCCTGCGGGAGACGGGCGAATGAATGAAAGAGGAGAAATATGAATAAATATCCAGTCCTACTTTTATGTTGAGCGAAAAGTTTCATTATGGGATTTGTAATATTGGGTGAATTTATCATACTTAAGAATGACTAAGATGAGTTATATTAAGAGGAACATTTAGGTTTGTTTTTTGACGCTATTAAGCTTAAAACTGTAATTGCGATGATTGATTGGAAAAAGTATTGGTAGGTGTTGGCTTAATTATTTGCTTTTTTTTGCGACTTCTTTCATTTTATGCTGCTTAAGCAACATTCATTTTCAAATATTTTTTCTAACAAATATTGAATGAACAAATAAATTTAGCATAAGGATTATGTGCCTATTTATATTTGCTTTTTTATCCTAATAAATTAACAAAAAAGAAAAAAGAAACCTTGACAATGAAGGTTATGACCTTTTGCATGAAAAAGTATGAATAATATTACATTAATTTTTTTTATTGTCATAAAAAATGGCAATTTAATTTTCAAAGAAAGAAAAAAAAGAATTTAACTAACGAATGAAAAATTTGCAGGAACAGATGGAGGTTATATTTTAGATGAGCAGAATGAGGTGACAAATTTTGTTGTAAATGTACAATTTTCAATTTTTTTTTTTAAAAAAAAAGAATAAAAATTGAAAGCAAGTGAATGATGAAGAGAAAAAATGGCCATGAAGTATGAAGACATGAGATGAAAAGATATTTCGTATTT
Organism: Mansonella ozzardi; assembly: GCA_029876185.1. NCBI lineage: Eukaryota > Metazoa > Nematoda > Chromadorea > Rhabditida > Onchocercidae > Mansonella > Mansonella ozzardi. The sequence continues at coordinate 22,933 of JARVGP010001053.1, forward strand.
CAATGTTATGTTGATTTGTTGTCGTGTATGTTAGTTAACCCAGTTCAATCAACCTCATTTTACTTCACCTTCACTTCAACCTATACCTCTCTCTCTGTTTCTATTGGGTCATTTTTGCAACGCATGGACAATGACTAACTGATTCAATGTGATTTTAATGTGATTACCACTGGGAATCTATTAAATGTGTTGTCCTTATTACCTCAAGCATAATAATAATAATGATAATAATAATGATAATAATAATAATAATAATAATAATAATAATAATAATAATAA
>JARVGP010001054.1:0-23282 GCA_029876185.1 Mansonella ozzardi
TTGTCGTTCTACAGAGATTCACATTTTTAACTTTTGTCGTTCTACAGAGATTCATTTAAATGCATACGCGACATCTCGCATTGTTCGATGAATGTGGCATTAGCGTTGTATGCAATGACTGGTGCAATAAAGCATTTGGGAATGGCTCGAGATTTTGGTTTCATCTGATTTCTTTTTGTAACTTAAGATGATGTGAAGCAAAGGATTGGTTAACGGGGGAATTTTTTATTGCCAAATTATTTGATGTTTAACAATTATGTTTTAGAATGGGTGAAAGTGATCATTATGGTTTTTCGCTTACAACATTCAGGTAAATTATCCTAATTTATTTACTTTTGTTTTTGAATGATAATCAAAGCATAGATCATTACAGTAGGCGGCTTTTTGCTTCCTGGAAAATTTTGCCATTTCTCTGAACATTCTGTTGATCTCAATACTACATTTTAGGTGTGCGTCCCATCCTATCATTATTTTCATTTTTCATTTTGGCAATTTATTTGATTATAAGAATACATACACTTTCTCTTCATTTTTTACTGTAAATTTTCCAAATTTTAGTCCTTCTGGCAAATTAATGCAAATCGAATATGCTTTAAATGCAGTAAAGAATGGACAACCATCTGTCGGATTACGAGGTTTAGTATTATTTGTGTTTTATGAGTAAATAACTAATCGTAAAAACATTGCTGCAAATTTACTTACTGTGAATTTTCTTTCAATTTTTTTTTTGTTTTATAAAAACTACGAAATACTAATACGTACGTATTTACCTGTGTATTTATTTGTTTAACATATTGGCATGGTATACATTTGGTTATTTACTTAACATCCTGTGCAGTGCACTAGTATATTGTACAGCAGATAATTTTAACATTTTATTCATTTATTGAGGAACTTATATAACAGATGTTCGAATGCAGGTTATGTCTTATATCTTCAAACTATTACTAATCTTTCGAAACAAATAAATTCTAGCGTCGGATGGCGTAGTTTTGGCTACTGAGAATAAGATATCGGTGTTATACGAAGATCAGCCAAAAGTGGAAAAAATTAGCCAACACATCGGTTGTGTTTATAGCGGCATGGGACCTGATTACAGGTAAATTTAATTTAAAAATAATGCAGGATATCTTAGGCAGAATTTACTGGGATGCTACTTTATTTCTATTATGAGCTTACCTTACTCGTTTACACATTCCAGTAGGCACAAAACTGAATTTCTAAGCTAGATATAGCATTAATTGATAATCTTAATTCTTTATCACTTTGTATAAGTCAGTTAGTTAAAATAGTGAAAGTACCTTTAAGTCTCTGATTAGTTCTTGTTTGTTTATTTTGTATGAATAAGCTGCTTTTTGCAGTTAACTATATAAATATCCTAGATTTTTGGTCTTTGGTGTGTGACGTTGATATATTTTTAATATGCTATGTTCATACTCTATTCTACTGTCCTTTAATCTTGACACATGTAAAAATTATTTTTCTGAATTTGACAATCGCAAATATTACATTATAGAATACTGGTTAAAAAAGCACGGAAATTAGCAATGGAATATGAATTGATGTATGGCGAGGAGATACCGACGACACAACTCGTGACAAAGTTAGCTGCAGTGATGCAAGAATATACTCAATCAGGGTAGATCATTTTGTAACTATTAATATCGTTTTTTTTTACGAATCATATCATATGCATCATCCTCATTCCCGGGCCGAATTATTTCATAAACTTAACACTTCCTTGAGGAAATGGATGAACAAAAAGTCCAAACTTAAAGAGAGAAGAACTGGTGCATTCCGGTAGCTATAATCAAAGAATAGTTAATTTGGTAAACTACACTAAATTATTTAAAAAAAAATCACTGCGTTTTAATTCTGTTCGCTTTTTTCACCATTTATTGATTTTTTCCCATGTACTTAATTCCAAGATTTTGCAGCGGTGTACGACCGTTCGGTGTATCAATGCTTGTTGCTGGTTGGGACCAAGAACCAAATCCTGGTCGACCGCTTTTGTTCCAGTGTGACCCTTCGGTAGTGTTTTAGTGTTTTAATTTTCATGATCTTAAATTACGTAGTAAATTATTTGCAAATGTTTTTTATTGGACAAATTTGAAATTAAATTTATGTATTACGTTCATTTAAGGGAGCATATTTTGCTTGGAAAGCAACAGCTTTAGGAAAGAATGATGTCAATGCAAAAACATTTTTGGAGAAACGATTTAGTGATGCGCTAGAACTAGATGACGGTATTCATACAGCATTACTGACATTGCGTGAAAGTTTTGACGTTGGTATGACGGAAGATAACGTGGAGATAGCGGTGTGCAATAAAAATGGGTTCATGCGTTTATCAAAGCAACAAGTGAAGGATCATCTTGGTGCACTCTGATTATTGCGCTCTTTTTTTCTGTTATAGCTGAAACGCAGTTCGTTTTTGGCATTATTTATGTATCAGTTTGTGTTTGGGATTTTTAAAATTTAAAAAGTATTTCTCCTTCTATCGTTACCTTTTCTACATTGATTACTATGTAGGCTCGCATTAAAACAACGAGATAATAAACTTTTAAGAATTAGAAAAAGCGATATTGTTCGTTGACTCTTCTTCAACTTTCTCGATGTCGAACCATTAATGCATTGATATTATATATATTTTTTTATATTTCGAAATAAATTTTTCCTGCTTTGTGCTCATCAAAGTTGCAATAAAAAATTAACATTTCCAAATTCTTCTCATATCTGGAAAATAATCCATGGCAGATATTTTCAGGAATTGTTAGGATATTCGCGGCATGTCATAACATTTTTGTATTGTTAATAGAAATCAAGATTTTTACTTTTTTGAAAAAAATATAGCATTGTCGATTTTTTCATCGAAAAATCAATTATTTCATTTTGTGTAACAGCATCAGTGATCTCTTTTATTTGAGAAATTGAATTATCGCTATTTTGTTGTAGAAATAATGGATATTTGTAGAGAACGAAATATGTCAAAAACGAAGTAAGTTTCTTTTTTTTGTTTTTGTATAAGCTTATTGATTCGAAAATTTCGTAGGAGAATTAGAACAATACTGCTCCATTATCAACGGTTTAATATAAAAAGAAAATGAAATTGTTTTACCGATTTGATTGTTGTTATTTCGAAAAAACACTATAAATCATATTATGAGATATTTAGCTGATTTTAATAGAGGATAGAGAGATTTCTCTTTTTCAGATATGATTTTTATCAAACTGAAACACATGTTTTTGTGACGATATTGAAACGTGGCTTAACGTTGGAACAATGTAAGGCTCATTATATAGATGGATGTTTAACAGTGATAGCAGCTGGTGAAGTGTTATTAAACGTACAGTTATCTCATCCAATTAATGCTACATCATTAGAACTAAAGTGTCTACCATCTAAAGTACTGTTATTACTGTCTTATCAGTTTTTTTTTTTTTTTTTCTTCTGTTTCATCACAGTGATATATTATCACAGACAGCAGTTGTGATAGTAAGCCTGGTGTATATAGTTTGGATGATATTTAAATTCTTTTGTATGCATTTTCCGAAATCAAATTTCTGCGATATAAATTTGTAGATTTGAATATTTCATTTCATATTTTATTTTATTTTAACACTTATGATATTATATTCTCGTCTTCATTATAAACATTTCCAGCTTGAATTGAAAATGGCAAAATTGACATCAAATCAGTGGGAAACATTGGAGGAGAAGAGTGTGGCAAACAAAAATAAGGTCTTTTTTAGGTTTTTTGTTTTGTGGGAGAAAGCAATTCCAACAGTTCCGATAGTTTTTGTTTTTACTGCTGATATGATTGAGAGAAAAAAATCGATGTAACCTCGGTTAGAGCTATAGATATATTGCTCTAGTAAGCGATCCGACACATCATGCATTCAATTTTGGTTACACTTCAATATATCAGAAAGATTAACTCAGTGATGTTGTTGGTTCTATAATATAAATTTTTTGTTTTAATACATGCTTGCTTATTTATCTTTCTTCGTTCAACTCATTTAGTTGCTATTAACTTGAGATGGAAAATTCCTTAATTTTCAATGAAAATTCAGGAATTTTTCGAAATTATTTTTATTTGCAAAGATCTGTATAATTGTCCAACACTTTTCAGCCAGCACTGATTAGTTGGGACAAGCTTGCTGAAGAAGCAGAAGATGATGAAGAAAAGGGAGATGTCAATGTACTTTTTCAGGTGAGCTTATTATGTATATATGTTAGTTATAGTAGACTTATTTTTTAATGCATCATAGAAGGCAATATAAACTTATACATTCAGAATTAGTTTCCTTCTCAGTGCGCTGGCTCTATTCTGAAAAGTAATTAATCGAGTTTTCAAGCCTGTGTGTGAAATTCTTCCTTATCCATTCCTATGTCTACTTGTGGGATGCTCCTTACTGATATTCTATTATTAATTCAAGATGTTCTTTAATTACTCGTAAAAATAATAACAATCTAACCAGGAAAAACTATCTTGCTTTGTTCATAATATCAGTACTTCCACGATTTTTTCAGTTTTTATAGTATTTTTTAGTTCTTAAAAACTCAGTTTTTCCAGAAATTATATAAAGATGCGGATGATGACACGAGGAGGGCAATGGTGAAATCATATACAGAAAGTGGTGGAACAGTCCTAAGTACAAACTGGAAAGAAATAAGTAAAAAACGCACAGAAGTGCGGCCTCCTGACGGAATGGAATATAAAAAGTGGTGAAATTCATTCAAAATGTGCCAAGCTGTATAGTGTTATGTGATGTTTTATTTTTTCTAATTAGTTATACCTGCTATTAGCAGGATAGGATTTGTAAATCTAAATTTGCCATCACCTAGTGAAGGATGATTCACATTTTACCCAAATACAAAAACGATCGTCAATAATTATCGATAATTATTCTGAATTAAATATATTATCTGCAATAGAAAGAAAATCCACAGAATTTTCCTCTGTTATATTTAAATCCGTTTAGAAATGCGAAAAACATATGGATTTGAAAGAGTGAGATTAATGAATCTCCGGAAAACAATCAAATTGTAGTGATATTTATCTGGAATTGGTACCGTCACTCTCGCTCTTACTCTTTTATTTTTAAAATTTATAAGTAGTTTGTAACTCTTCACTGAAAATAACTTATCTTCTTAGAGCAGGAAAATCAAGAAAATCTGTCTTTTCGAAGCTGAAATCAATTGTCATAAATGGCCTTGTCTTGTAATTTGTATTGCGAGAAAAATATTGTGAGAAAAAATAAATTTTCTTTTCAAGTATATGCAACAATGACCTGTTTGATCTTAATATTTCGACTATGACTATCATAAATGGAATCCCATAGAACAAATATGGCAGAACGCATGCTAAACTAACTGTTTTTTCATGTTTCCATTAGCTGCTTTAAAAAAAGTTAAGAAGAACAGTGTTCAGCTTCTTTACATTAAAATTACGGGAGATTCCAATTTTGAATTTTTAATCATTTCAACATTGTCATGATTGCAATGGCTATACTTTACTACTACTAAAAATAATAGTACCATTAATTTACAGTATTGATTAAGAGTTTAGTTATGGTACATCGAAATCTTCATCATCAGGTGCTTTTCGTTTTAACAGATTGGTGATCGCTTCCGGTCGAGTTGGTCGGGTCATTTCTGCTGGTCGCACAGTGGTAGTTGGTTCTTCTTTCCGGATCAACTGTTCATTGATTTCACGTAACTGTTCATTACTCTGGAAATAATATCGGAGCAAAAATTAAATCATAGGAAAATCCTGCAAATTTCCGAATGTCATTTTTACAATTGAAAAATTTCTGATCCAATAACAATAGATTTAGGAATTTTGTACTACCACAGAAATTAATAAAAAAAAACTACTACCTTCCATCCTACATTTGGCTGTATCAAACAAAATCGGTCATTTGGTAGTCTTAATCCGTAATTTTGTCGAATCGCAGGAAGTGGTACAGCATTCTTCTGTTCTGCAAATTCTACCAATAGCTGCCTACTGGGTCGTTCACTTTTCCAAAAACCTACCGAAAAAAAGAAACAAAATAAAACAAAATACTGAATAATGTAGAAGTAAGCACACAAAAGAAACATTTACTCTGCAATAGTAGATTTCATTGGTTGAAAAAATGGAATTACGATCAAATAGTATGAACTGAGTACTACTCATCAAAATGATGGAATTACGGGCAAAATGGTGTGAACTAAGTGCTAGTCATCAAAATGATTAGTAACGGAGAATGAGGATCAAAGACATACCTGAATTTTCAATGGCAAATTGCACATCAGCTTCGTCAATTTGTTTCTTTCCCGCATGTTCACTGATTGATCGAGCATCTTCCAGAATTTCTGCCGTGTATCTGTATTACCATTACTAGCTGTGTTTTTTGTTTTTTGACAACTGTGTTTTTCGTAATATTACGGGCACACTTACGATCAATCCGCTTAATCCATTACTGTAGTTTACGTTAAATTCCCAAGATTTATTATTTCTTTGGATATTTTTTCATATTTTCAAAATAACCCAAACCTATAGGCGAATTCAAGCATCTGTGAAATGACGCGCGGTTCATAATCGACAATCTCCATTTCCTTCAAAATAGCCTCCATAACCTGTGCATCATGCGGCAGGGCACCCATTTAGGCCAATTTTTTCGTAACTTCAAAATCGGTAGCCTTACTTTGATGGAGCTGCAAATTCAAATGTTATTTTTAAACAAAAAATTATTTTAGCATGAGGAAGAGTGGAATTTAATTATTTGTCTCTAACAATTCTTATTAGTAGTAATTTCAGTTTTCTAGTTTGATGTAAAAAATCTCAAAAAAAAAACTATTTCTTGCAAAAATGAGCAAATAATATATCTGTTAGGAGAATTAACACCTAATTAAAAACAAAAACATTCCTATAATTATCATGGAAAGCAGCAATTCTCCCGCATATGAAACCGCTGAGAATGTAACAGCTGGCGCCTGTTCAAAGAGAAATGTACAGGTACTCAAATTAACCTAATAACAAAGAATTCTTTACTGCTCATAAATGTTACTTCAAAATTAATCAAAGTATTACAACAGTTTCTTTTGCATGCATTCAAACATAACATTACTAGTAATTTTATTTCATGTGCGACTATCTATCAAAATCGTTTAAAAATTGAAAAGTTAGGATATCGGATCCTTTCTTTTTGTCTACATTTAAAAGAAAGAAAAAAGAAAAGTAATCGAGTATTCAGGAACCATTTCTTCTTGAAATAAGCAAAAGTTACATAGTCTTTATACAATGATATCCGATGAATATAAATAATTTATAAAATACGATCACTATAATCATCTTTTGTAGCAGCTATATTATAAATGGCATATTTAAAAGGTAAATAAGTTTTTCCATAACATTTTTATGTTCAGGCTTGCATAATGGTTCGCACAAAATCGGAAATGTTTACATTGCCATGTGAATCATCATGGCCAGCCAGAAGTTGATCAACCTAAAAAAACGTAAATATTTCTGGTCCTTTCATTGCAAAATGACAAAACTCGAACTTCCAGATATGTAAATTTGTAGCTAGAACCATAAAAATCATATCGTTTCTGCATTTTTTGTGAGATTAATAGAAAGTTCCATTATTTATAATTGCCTTTCGTCTTTTCTATAAATTAGAAAAGAAATTTTAATTCTGGAGAATGTAAATAGCTTACTTCCTCATCTGACAAACGTTCGCCAAGAGTCGTTAGCAGGTGTCGTAGCTCAGCAATATTGATTAAGCCATTTCCCTGCAACGATAAATTCGACAAATTCTATGTGGTCAAAAAATGACTATTAAAATGCTTTCTTGCAGCTTCTCAGTGATAAAAAAGATAACTAATCACCTCTTTATCAAAGTGTGATAATCCTTCCACGAATTCTTCCAGGGTATGGCTTTCGCGGCATTTATTCACTGATTGATAAATTGGGACAAAATCTTCGAACGTGATACGAGTTTCTGGAAAAATCCATTAACTGCTTTGAATTTAATCAGCAATTCAAGTATTTCACTGAATCTCATTTTAAAATTAAAATCTTGAAATAAAATCATGATGTTTGAAAATCACTGTACTGATAAGGTTATGACAAGGAATGGTAAAAATTAAATAGATAAACTCCATACTACTTTTCAACAAATTTTTGCATATGTTATAAGTAAAATTAAACTTTCCCTTTTATGTGTAAAAGAACTGAATATGAGACTAATATGGCAAACATTCCTTTTCTCCTTTGTTCTCGTAAATAAAATGAACTTGCAAATTTAAACAAAAAATTCTCAGAAACTATACCGGGGTCAGTCCAATGTGAGCAACACTTTTGGATCTCAGCTTCTGTTGGATTTTGTCCAAGGGCACGAAGAACATCACCAACTTGCGCTACCCCTATTCGTTCATCTCCCTGAACATACGAATTTAATTACAGATGACAAAGACACCCACCAATTTCTTAAATTATCTACCTTTGAATCGAAGTAGGAGAATACTTCACGACATTCTGATAATTGTTCATCGGCAGACGTCATTGTTTTGCAGATAGATTACTATTGCAATTAGCGCTGAAATTTAAAACTATATTCACAAAAATATCTTCTGATGGATCACAGAAAAACGTAAAAGCACAAACATTAAATTTCAAAAATTTAAAAAAAAAGACAGGAACAAAGTCAGAACCCTTTTTTTCCAAAATATTCAATAAAGTTTAATTTCCATTACTTTCATATGATAAGCGGGAATCATACACAATCTAAACCATTCATATAAAAATAATAAAACATTTGGATACGCAATTATCCTAGAAGCTCATGAGAATAATGAAATTTCAAAACACGGCGATGTAAATAACATTAAACAGTGGAGTAGGTCTAATGAACCTACAAAGTCAAAGTTCAGTGTTATCTATCATCCTTTAGTACATTTGATTTATCGTGATTTTAAATTTAAATGTATTTCACAATCACCGATTGGTTATGTAGCCATAACAAATCATCCTGATCTGATTTCATCCATTTCTATGTGGGAAAAAATATTTTTAATAAACGTATTAATGTTACGTTTCGATTCATACGAAATAAACCGTATCTTATCAATTTAGCAGTTTGTTTCTGCATGAAAATTTATTTCACATCATTTAACTGAGAAGAAAAGCATGAAAACAAAAAACGAAAAAACACAAGTTGATTCTAAATAATCGTTAATTCATACAAATGGAACTGATTAAACAATACGAATTATAAGGAATTAAATTAAAAGTGGAAAGTTTAAAGTGAACGGCTTAACTGAGAAAAATAAAATCAAAAGTTTCCTGCTAAGAAAGCCAGCATTTAAAGTGCAAAAAAAACAGAGATCTCATTCTAAAATTTTATATAATTTACATGTAACTAATTTATGCCATTCCACTCATAAAGTAAAGCAGTGAAGATTCGTTTTGCTCCACTGAAAATACTGCCATCTTCTCTGGTACAATTCCTGAAGTGAAAATCGCTTTCATGGGCTGAATGATATATGTTGATTTAATGATACCGAAATTGCGTAAAAATTGTCATTAAAAGCAACCAAAAGAATAAAACCTACTCAGCAATATTCGTGACAATGTGAATAAGGTGGAAAAGCTGCGAAACAAGAGATAAACTGCTCTGATATCAACACGTACTGTTTGTAACACACTTGGATCAATTGCATTACTTTCTAAAATACATAATTTATATTCTTTTTTTTCATCGTAAAAAGCAGTAGAAAATCATTCACACGCCTAAAAGCTTAAATTAAGCCTAATTCAGCAGGCAACAAATAGCTTTTAAAATAAGTTAAATTACATTCAGAAATGCTCATTTTCATTAGCCATACAATGATATCAAACAAAGAGTGAACTATATTTCCCCCTGATTTAAAATAGCAAAAATTAAAACCGAAAACATATCTAAATCAATTTTCATCCAAAATATTAAAAAATATTACATTGATAGCAATCTGCTCTAAATCAAATTTTCATAAGAGAAAGGTTTTTAAATGCATCACAAAATCTTTTGTATTGATCAAAAAGTTTCCTAAAAGTGTGCATCGCTCATGCAACATTATTAGCGATGATCTAAAGCAAAAGTATAATTCGGATACCAATCGAACACTTTGATTATTACAAAGTAAGAAAGTGATGAACACTACCATGATCACTCTCCAACGGAACAACGGTAAGATTTGAGAAATGTATGATGATATTTGCCATATCTAAGGCACCACAAAACTGAAGTTCACCTTCTTGACTTCCTTTAATCTCCTGAAAAAAAATCTTTATCTCCATAATGATTTCATTTTCACTTTAGAATGTCACTTAAAGCTATGCTAATAAAATTCATAGGATTTTCGTGATAGATAAAAACTCATCATATATTTTATTCCCATATTCTTGAACGATGTCACTAAACTGCGTATAGTTGATAGTGGTGGAAGATAGAGAGCAACCTAAAATTTCTTCATAGTAATAACAGCCAGAAACTGGAAATATCAAGTTTTTGAAACACAAAGCAGAAGTCATAACTTTTTATTATGACTTCAACTTCTGCAGCAAAAATTTTATAAATCCCACATTTTAATTATATTTTTTGAAGCAGTAATCATTGTACTCTTTATCCCGCTAATAACTAAAATAAGGAAAAAAACTTTCCGAACATAGAAAAATATAATTAAAATTGTGATATGACATCCAATAATTTTCTACAATAAAGCAACCTCTGCAAAACGGTGCTAATGTCATACAACAATGCACCTTTCAATACAGTAAACAAAAATTATTTCATTTATTAAAAAATCATTATAAAAATGGTTCCCTGTTCCCTCCAAAAATACTATACTGTTTGTAAAATAATAATTAATAAAATACCGCAATATTATTTAAGGTCGGCATATCGTACGTCTTCCAATATTTAGTTGGAATCAATTCTATAGGTAACTCATGAGTCATACCACATAACCTCTGCTCCACTTTTAAATGCGGTACATTGCCAAGCTTGACTAAACGAATTTTCGTGGATCGATCCTTCGCACTCATACATCTGAAGAAGTAATCTTTCTCCACATCCATATAGATTTCGTTGAAATCTTCTGATATACCACCCATTACATATGTTGAGAAAAATTCGGCCTGAATTCCAAAATTGTGAAGAAATCACAAGTAATATTTCGGTTGAGAAAAAAGATTTATGTATTTGGTTCATAGGCTCAAATAAATGCTCATTAAACCTCAATATATTTCAATTTAATGCTCATTTATCTGTCGACCATCTTTTTTTAAGGATAAACCACAAAAAACTCAAAATCCTGTATATATATCGTAAGTTAAATAAAGTTCAGTAATTCACATCAGCTAACTACTGCCAATTTCTCAAAAAAGGGATATTTGAATAAATGTATTGCCCTATTATCTCATAATTCCAAAACTTACCACATTCAGTTTTATTTGCAAATAATTTCCATTATTAACTAGTGGACAAGGATTAAGAAAGTATATCGCATCAGATGTAAATCGCAACGTCACCTTATCTTTACATAATTTTGAAACAAATTCAGTGATTTCTGTAAAGGGAAAGAAAAAAAAATAATTTAAATTCTTTGAAGATTTCAAGAAATGAATGTTTAACAAGAATGAATTGTATTGAAATAATCAATCCCTTCGACAAATGCTATCCAAACTTTTGCAGTTACATTGCAAATATAGTATCAATGCATATTTGGCTAACTAATAAAGTTAATATGAAGTGAACAGATAAATAACATAATAATAAAACTTACTTGAAAGTGTGTCTGCCGCACCACTCTCAGCTAGGACGGCAAGAAACTTCATGTCTATAACTTAACAAATTTAAAACTAACAATTGGAGGAACTATCACGACCATAAGAATTTAATCTTCAATATCATTAAAAAAAATACGGGAAAATTGAAGCATCTATATATTTATTGCAACTGAAAATACGCAACCGACATGCAGCAATGCAACTGGAAATGCAACAAACAGCTTACTGTAAAAGTTTATTACAAATCAAACTACACCACAAAGTCATTTTCAATTTCCACCAATCCACCTTCCTGCAAAAAAGGTGAAATCATTGTAAAGAAAAATAATTTAATGAAATGATTGCAATATGTAACAAGTAAAGGATAAAAGCATTATGTGTGAAGGCTAATGTACCGTTATTTTAAATGGTACAGAAGTACTCATTACAGATGACGATTTTGTCAGGAAAATCGAACTATTTGGTGAATTAACATCAGATGGGCATAACCACAGACGTGTATTTGGACGATGAGACCTAAAAAAGATGATTCTTAACTAAACAAAAAATTTATTTTTAGTAAATATAATTACAGATATTTCAAAAATTTCATGACCTTTCTCAGAATTATAATCTGTTTGTAATTTATAATTTGCATGCATATATAAATCCAATTAATAAAATAAAATCAAAACACTGCCATGAAGTCCCCAATGCAGATGCTAGATATGCTTGACCATTTATCTCATTTTCGAAACGATAAGTGACATGATTTACGGCAACAATCGGAAATAAAAATTGCAGTAATTACAAGAAATCATACTGAAAATTGCAGAATAGCTCTAAATTCGCAGTATCAAAGAGAAATATTCAATTAAATCTTTGCCAAAATTACAAAACAACGATGGATATGGTTCGTTAGAAAAATTATATTTTTAATCAACATTTAAAAATCTACAATTAATCTATAAGAAGCAGTCAATTTTGAAAGAATTCGTGAAATTTCTAGTCTCGATCGTAACGCATAGTCACTTTCACCACGCAATGGCATCGCAATACTGTCCACAATTATAAGACCAATCTAAATTACATTCTAATTATTGCTAGGAAAAGTTTGCTAGCTTCAGCTTTTTTGATTAGCAGTTTTTGTTACCCCCTGGAAAAGTAAATAAATCCGTGAATCATTATAAAACTATACGCTATAAAACGTGAAACAAAGAAATAACATCAGGTATCAGTATAATTAAATATCATTCAAATATTATTTAAATACTAAATATTAAATAGTTTAAATACTTTTTAAATGGCTCTTATTTCTAGCATTTTTGATTTTTTAAAAAATTATGTTTTTTATATAGATTTTCAGAAGTTTCTGAAAATTTTGATGTGAATTCTCAGAAGAATATCTGATTTCGAAACATAAATAAAAAATCTTGAATATTACAAAATTTTACTGTGCTCGAAAAATTTTTTCCTAAAAAGCAAAGTAAATCGCATGCAAACCTTAAGATTTTGTTGTGCAAGGAAAAAAAAGATCCAAAATCATACAATTAAGAGTACTTTTTTTACAAAGAACGAACTTCTGGATTTTGTTGTACCAACAGCTCTAACCGATAAATAATACTTGTTAATTCAACCAAATCATGACAGCGGCTAACTCGTATATGTTTCAACACTTTCAACGATCCAGAAGCTTTTATTACGTTGCTTGCAATATCACAGACACGTTTTGTATGAAATCCACCTTCTGTATCCACATATACACTATCCTTTTTTGTTTTATTTTTCTGCAGATTAACTGCTAACTGCATACTGAATAAAATGTACGGAAGTTGGAACAGAAATTTTCAAAATGATTTCTGTAAACAGATTACTCAAGAGTTATTCATCTACACTTGAATATGAAGAAATAAAGCACACCAGAATTGTGATTTCCCAGTAGCTGATAGGCCAACAATCTCAAGAAAGGTACTCGGTGATATGCCTCCACCGAGTAATGCGTCTAATGACTTCAAACCAGTTTCAAGCAATTCATCCGCTTGCTCAAGTTTGTATAAATCATATGCATTAATCAATTCATCATTCATCTGCAAAAAGAGAATTTTTAACAAAATTAAAAGATCAAATTTATGAGAAAACTGATTAATAAATATATAAAGTTACAGTGCATAAGTAACGACAAGTAATTGAGAAATTAAATAATATGAGCGATAAACAAGTACTTGCGTAAATAAAATCTGTACAACAATAACAAATAAATAGGTCAGTGATAAGCAAATGTTGAGCTATTGATTACAAATGGAAGGATTACAAAGTGATGAATTAATAAATGATAAACAAAGAATTTGAGTAAATGAAATTATACTAAACATATCGGTTATTTATTGAAATAAATAATTTAAATAAATCACATCAAATTCTTCAGCACTATTCACCAAACGAACAGTAAATAGTATATTAAACGAAGGATAAAGAATGATAAGATAAGTCTGATAATGTAAAGAATGGACTGAAAACATAAAATTACCAGATTATTTGTAGTCAATTAGAAAGTGAGCAAAACTTTAAATAACTTATCAGAAGTGTGCCATTTTCGATGTATATCAAATGATGTATTAAGTCAAACGAGAGAATAATTAGAGTGATAAGATGATAAGAATGACAGGTAAGGCCAACAGATAGTGAGTAGTGGAGAAATTGCAGATTACCATAACTAATAATTAGAATGAAACTAATTTACCAGTCTCACTCCAATTTCTTGGAAGTGATATACCTGCCGCTGTTCGAGAACATTTAATGAAGCTTATGATAGGAATGGCAAGAATGATATAAGCAGGACTAACAGAGGGTGAAATTAGTGGATAAACTATACATTATCGTAGTTAATGATTAGAATAGAATTAATTCACCAAGCCTATAACCATTCCTACCTAACTTCTTGGAACTGACACACTCCTTCACATTTGGGGACATTTAATGAGACCTGGCAAAAAACCAGTCATGTTTGATAGGTTTAAGCTCATTTTGCGACCGACTTAGAAATGGTATTTATTATTGAAATTGACTTAAAATTGGAATTGATACTTACTTATGTCTTTGGATTGAGAAAATGAAGATTATAGTTATTCTCTTGAACTTAAACTTAAAATTTCATTCTCGTAAACCATGGAGATCAAGTGATAACAATCTGCAAATCTAATACTGTATTTACAGTATCTCGACAGGTATGTAAACATTTTATTTAAAAATAATGGTAAATTAGAAATATCCCATAGCTTTTTCTCTATTTACTTAATTAAGATTTAGTAGTATTTTAAGTTATTGCTTTTTGTAAAAAGAGGAGTTTAAATTTCCGAAATTTGAAAAAATACTTTTAAATATTCATTTTAGAGTATTATTGTTTTAATTTATGTGAGTGATTTTCTTTAGTATTGCTTGCTTTGTATTTCTTGTTAAGCATTGTTTATTCATTTTGGCTTAAAATACTTTTTACAAGTAGTGTTTTAATATAGGCTGATTTCCAGTCCTGTATATATTAAAAGAGTACTTTTATATGGATAGCTGCTATTACTGTATCACAAGTGAGATGTAGATCTTTATTCTTATTCATAACAAGAGACCAGGCTATATTAATAGCTCTTAGTTCCAAATGATCTAATTTAGTAGACAAATAATTGAGGTGGTACAACTTATTAACTGGTACTTCAATTTCTATTTTTAGTTTATCGATGAAATACTCAACAATAATGAGTACATTTCAAGCTGCCATACTCGGTAAATTGGTAAAGAAAATATGCCGTCTACTTTATTTGCCTTACTTCAACAATATATTTACATCGATCGATGTTTTTAAACTTAGAATTTAAAATTCCTATTCATTTTAAAAGTAATTTTTTAGAAACAATATGAAAAAAGAACGAATAATTGCATTAATTGATATGGATTGCTTCTACGCTCAGGTAGAACAGCGTCTTCAACCTCATCTCTATGGCAAACCAGTCGCTGTTGTTCAACATAGCAGCGGCAATAGTCGAGGCGGTGGGTAAGCATTTCCTAGTGATTTGTCGAAAATTTTGATCCGAAATATTCTTTCAGGTTCTTATTTAAAATTTCGAGTTGAATTAACTATATTTTCAGTCGCAGTCTTTTTTTGACTTGCGTAGAAAAGTTATTTTCATTTATTAGCGTAGCTCTTAATATTTCACTCTATTTGAATCGTTTTATTGGTAATTCTAGAATCATCTTGTCGTTCATTGCAGCTTACTTGCTGTATCATATGAAGCAAGAACTTTTGGTATAAAACGTGGTATGTTCGGTGACCAAGCCAAGACTTTATGTCCTGATTTGACACTTTGTTATGTACCAGTTGGCGAGCATGTTGATAAGGCAGATATCACACGTTATAGGTTAGCGTAAAAAGCAATGTTCAATATATTTATGTTGCCCTAAAATTTTGTCGTTGTCGATATTTCAATATTCGTGCGGAATTCAGATGCATAACGTTAAGTTTACTTAAGATCACCATTGTGCAAATACACCGAACTTTGTATTTGCAAATCCCTGAATAAACAGTTACTATGTTTTGATTAGTTACTTTGTTACTATATTTAAATAGTTACTATGTTTTGGAATGTATGCCTTATATGTACGGAAGTGTTTCGATCTTTTTTTTTCAATCGTTGTGACCTCAAAGGCAAAAAATAAGATTACAAAGCTATAACATTAAATAAGGGGAGTTTCATTTCAGGGATGCATCTGCAGAAGTTTTTAAAGTTTTGCATGAATTCGATTCACGAATTATAGTTGAACGAGCATCAGTTGATGAAGCCTATTTGGATCTCAGTGCTTTAGTGCAGCATATTTTTGAAACCATCGATCCTTTGATTAAGGTATTTCTGCTTTAATTTCAGTATAGTTACGGTTAGCATTATTACCTTATGCTTCATTTCATTATCAAACATATTTGTGATTATTGGACTTGCTCGGCCGATATATTTTCCATATTTTGTTGATTCTTTTGATTAGGGTGTTAATCTATTGCTGTACGTAGCAAAAAAGTATTGCTGTATTTCAGATTCCAACATTACTGGTAAAAGGCAGTTTAAATGACTCGATAAAATTGTTTTTTGTTTCAACAGAGGGTGAATAGAATCATGATAAAAAATAAAGGAGCACATTTATTTTTTTTTGTGCGAAAAGTTTCAATTTACAGTATAGTAAACCTGATGTAGTGGATTTATTTCCAACAACACATGTTGCTGATGGAGCTGATCTAAATGAAGGCAATGTTTCTGAGTGGAAATATGATAGGATTGGATCCTTGCGCTCCTTTATGTCGGAAGCATGCGAAACAAAGGATGAATACAAGGTATTACTGGATTTCGTTTACTGAAGACCAAAGGAGAAATATTTGTATATTAAATTTTGAGTCTTCATGTTTGAGACAAAGTTGTTATCGATATTCACTGAGGCACTCTTAAAATTTAAACGCTTAAAATCTGACAATACTTGTATTTTGAATTTTGATGAACAGTGGTTTTTGAATGAGATCATGTATGAAAATATCAGTACAAAATTTTTGGCAGAAATGATATGCCTGCAGTCAGTAAGCTGCATGATGAACTTTGAATCTTGCTTTTATGTGGCATATTGGATACATACATGTCTCTATACGTCTTTACAAATTCAGTGAATTATATAAATTTCTAGTTAAAATTAATCATTGGAGCTGATTTGATTGAACAAATAAGGAGTGATATAAAAAAAAGCACTGCGTTTAGCTCTTCTGCGGGAATTGGTAACAGCAAGGTTCGTTCTTCTGAGAATTTTCAGTTACTTTCTTCTTATAGATATGTAAAAATATATATAAATGAATAAATCCAAAAAGTTATTTTCAGCTTATTTGCTTGTAAAAATAGAAACTTGCCGTGATAAAATTCCAATTTTTTTACTGAGCACTTTAATCATTATCACGAATCACCTAACTGATTGTTTAGTTTGAAATATTTTATTGGTTTCATATTTCAAATATAATCGTTACGGGTTCAGAGAATTGCCTGTTTCCTAGAACAGTTTACTATGAATGTAGCATTCTTCATAAAATAGCGATTAATATTTCAATGATTTCAAATCTTCATACTTCAGATGATCGCTAAATTGGTTTGCTCACGACATAAACCTGGACAGCAGACTATTGTATTCAATGAAGCTATACCTAAAATTCTGAAATATACTTGTATTACTGATGTGCGAAACCTTGGCGGCAAATTGGGAAGAACATTAATGGAAAAATTCCATATCAAGGTACATATTGTTGTTGTATTGAATTATCAAAATTTAACCTATCAAAATAGGTTGAAAAGTTCATAGTATTTTTAAAAAATACAGACAATGGGAGAATTATCAGAAATATCGGTGTCAGATCTCAACGAATACTTTTCGGCTCATAGCAAATGGATATACAAAATTGCACGTGGTAAGATCTTTGCAATTTTTTCATTTTTGAGAAAATTCCCTATTTATTTTTCGTTTCAAATATAGCCCTATTTTGTCATATAAAAGTTAAATTTTACATTTGATCGAACACTATAGCATCCGGGAAAACGTCGCGCAGGAACATATTTAAATCGCTTGCGAGTTAAATTTTCAAATAACATCATATAGTTCATATTATTTGATGATGCTTAATGGTTATGTACAGTCAATGATTAGATCAGAAATCAGATTTTAGTATCGGTTCATAATTACCGTTTTTTATTGACTTCGGAGGATTCTTTTCCAATATTTTAGGTATTGATGAAGAAAAAGTTAATGCACGTGACAAGCAAAGCTCGGTTGCTGTGAGTAAAAATTTTCCGGGTGTTAATGCTTTAAAAACAGATGCTGATGTGAAATTTTGGCTAGAAGGTTTAATTAAAGAATTGGTGAAACGCTTAAGTGACGACCAAATAATGGTATGAATAATTTAATCATTTATATCATTGTATTAACACGTATCTGATTTCTTCAATTATCACTTATGTTAGCAGTGATTAATCTCTCGCTGTACTATGGCGTTAAGCAATAATGATATTATATATATCCGAAAAACTCGATTGAACCAGCTAAATTCTAAGCTTGTTAGCTGATCAAGATAAAGCTGTGTATACAGTGACAGTAATAATACTAAGCCTTAAATAACATCGCTAAGCCTTTATTATAAGATCGATATGTTTCTAGTCATACACCACTCTGGAATGTACTGCATGCATTCGAAGGTCAGATCTGTTTGGCGTTTGTAATTTTTAATGCTCAAAATATGCATATTTATTGAATTTGATAGTCTTATATATAGAATATTCGAACCGCTTCAACACTCCATATTGGCTGCACAACTGATGTACATCTTAGTAGAAGTATGCAGATGAAGACATATGATCCGAAAGGATTATTTACTTCAGTTTGGGCAATTTTTCGACATATTAATAAATCAAGAATACCGGAAACTTGGTAACTCAAACAAAAATTTTTCTCATTTTTACTAGAAATTATTTGGTTTTATAACACAACTTTAGTTCTGCAACTTTTTAATTCAACTTTTTTAATCCAGTTTTTAAAAGTTCAATACGTATGTTAGGGATCCGTCGGTGAAGAATATTACGCTTTCCGCAGATCGATTTCGGGAAGGGATCGATAGCCGTTCGAAACAAATTACAGAGTGGGTAACGAAAGCAATTGATAGTGTGGTGAATTCGGTGGAAGATGATGCATTCATTGCAGATATTAGAAATTCAGCCATGTCTAGTGAAAAACTGATGAGTACTTCACCACTGACTTTGGTAAACATTTTGGATTTTATTTTGTTTTGGAATTAAACTAATTTCTGATTCAGCTTTTAACTTGTCTTTTTCCGATTGTTTGTAGTGGTGCACTGGTAAGTGTTAAAGTGGAAATTTTCTTCGTTTAAGTTCTTACTTCAACCTTAAGATTCAGCTGTTTAAGTTCTTACTTCAACCTTAAGATTCAGCTAACTAATTATTTTGTACTTTTTTATGAAATATGGTTATTTTATACAAAGATGTATATTCTTAATCTAAAAGTACTTCATTCGAGTAAAACACAGATCTTTCATACACTTTTATTTTTTAGCTTAAATTTACGAATACTTTTTTACAGATGAATGTACATCATTCAGAAAGGGAAGTACAAGAACAGGATGATGATATACAGATTATTTCTGATGTGAAGAAACAAAGACGAACTACTATTGCTGCCACTGTTGTTCATTCTAAAACAACCATTAAAAAACGGAAGAAAAGAGGAATGCCAGAAAAGTTAAGTCCACCAATGAAAAAAATATCGGATTTCTTCAAGAAGCAATGAATTTTATGTTGGTCTGATGCTACAGGTTGAAACAAAGAGAAAATAAAGCCATTTTCTTATTATTCGTATTTTCGTGGTTTAATTGTAATTTTATCGGATGGATTCTTGTCTTTGTAAAATTTTTTTAAAAATTTCAGTACAATTATATGTTTTATATTGTTAATTTTTTTACAACAGGATTAATTGCAGTTGTCAAGTTGTTTTCAAATTATTTATTATTATTTCTAAGGTTCATTTCTATGCTTTGCTTGTAAGAAAGAATTGTTTAGATAAAAATGCACCTTTTTTATTCTCCGTATAGTGAACTTTCTTCTACGGACAAAGTCTTCTGTTGAGTTGTATATGAGGCACAAATCTTTTGTAGTTCCTTCACTTTCAGTATAGGGAAATTTGTTTGGGTGCATATTTCGGCCTTACTTTTTCTAAATCGTTTATTGTACAAATACTAATACAGCGATACAACTTAATGCAGAAAAATGGTAACGAAAAAAGGTGAGGAAAATTAATCCAGAGTGGGAAAAATCAAGTTACGCTCTAAAAATGATGACAAGAAAAGTTGTACCTATCTTGGATGGATACAGTTTTGTGTTGGCTTACAATATTTAAAATACAGTAACAATGACAACGGCTCTCTTTTTGAACATTAAGTGAAGGATGACCAATTCAACCTTCCAACAGTTGCATAAAAGATTAAAGCTTCTGCGGCAATAGACTAGCAGTAGGTCGCATAGTTATATGACCAAGAATTTTACAATACTCTGACATAAATTGACTTAATTATAAAGCGAGAGGTCCCTTCCAATGTAACGATGGATGCGAACTGTTGGACCGATAATTTATTACTTTAGTTTACCAACTGATGTTATATGTTAGCGGAATAAATTATTTGTCTCGCAAGTATTTTAATTTGAGGCAATTTTTATTAAAAATTTACATGAAACAATTTGCAATAAAAATTGACATGAAAATTCACATGAAGCAATTTACACTAAAAATTCACATGATTCTCAAAGTTTTCCGATATTCCCGACTAAAGAAGAGTATTGCGCTTATGGTTAATGGAGCTAGTTCCCATTCCCTACTTCCTAGCAAATGAGGTCGTGCAATTCCCATTGAGATAGCTATTGCTTCTCCTTGAGTGAAAATTTTAATAGATGATGAAAAAAAATGGATCAAATCAAATTGATTTTGATCCTTATAGTAATTAGTAAAACTGACATTGCAAAAACACTTAACCAATCGTGATCGAAGACCCTTCCGCGGTATCTATACATCAATGTAGAGAATTAGCTCATGAAAAAGAAGTAAATGAATTCCTTTAAAATAAATTCCTCCTAATAAGTGGATAATGAACATCGATATACAATATATCAAATAGATTATTTGTTACTAATTAGCTTACGAATAAAATAATCCACTTGTTATAAACGAATTTTCTGGTAATTTCAAGCAAGCCAGAAGAACATTTTTATTTAATTATCAACTGTGAAAATTTAATTATCAACTTATCAACTATACTTGCTGCATAGTGTAGACTGAAACTTATGACGCGACAAAATTTCAAATAATTCGATAGCTCACTTAAGACTTTGAAAATGATTTTAAAAAGGAATGAGATTGTTCGCTCTATAATAGTTTAATTTTTTGAAACAAAAAAAAGAACATTTTAAAAGTATCTCTCCCATGCGGCATTTTTTTCGTTTTTATGCATACTGCTCGGGCTGATTTAATTCTCGGTATTCTTTTGTCAATTGATATATCGGTTTTGTCATTCAGCAGGTTTTTCGCGGTGTTTTTTTATTTCAAAACTTGATTAGAAAACAAAATTGAGTAATAAACGAGCGAAAGATTCATCAATTTAAACTAATATTAAATGATCAATTTCTGGGAATATGTGAATGGATTACAAGTAAACTATAATGAATTAAATAAAGCATTAAAATGTTAGCAGGCAAAGTTGCAGTATCGATTAAAAACATTAGCGAATATTTTCGATTACTAAAAATATTAAGGAATATTTTCAATATTTCCAAAACGCTTTTATTCCATCAATAATATCTGGCAATGAATTGATGTAATCGATCGATTGAAGTGATCAGTTGGATGATTTTGCCAGTGTTAATTTATCCATCCACTCCGTGTTTGTACCGCTACTGCTTAAATTAAAATTTATTGTATTTCAAATTCGAATATCTAATTCATTGGAAGTCTTGAAACGAAAACTGAAAAATGATCCAAATTTCTATTCTACATTTATTGTAAAAAAATTACTATTTATTCGTGTATTACTATTTGATCGCAAATTGTTCCTGTGATGCCAATTGAAGATCAATAAAATAAGCCTGTAAGTTAAAAATTTCTTACAGATTTCATTCTAAATATATTACATCTGAGACATTAATTATAATTATTAATCTAACACAGGCAGCCAAACAGAATTCGATACAAAGCCAACGCATAGATCACTCTTTTGAACAGTTTCTGACAATGCAATTATTGCTTTAAATACAATGTACCGAAGTATTCACCATTAACATGAAATCAATTTAAGGTCGATGAATGATTTTTTTAAACTTTAAAATTTGCGAATACTTCGATGAAATTTGCTAAAACTATTTCTTTTAGATCAAAACAATTTTATCGGACAACCAATATTTCTGGAAATACAACTTCCCTTAGAAGAATTGAGAATTTACCGTTCCGCGATAGAATGAATGAAACAGAAATAATTATGCTTTTTAATGAAGAGCGAAAAAAATCTTTCACCCATCTAAGGCATGCATCACTAGCCAACCCATTGTAGTTGCAGCAAATAAAGCCCATTTATTGGTAAGGAAATATGGACCAATCGCGAAAGTAACACCACTTGCAATCATCACAGATCCACTGATGCTTGACTGGAAATGCAGAAATAGAATTTTATGGCTGTAAAATGAATTGTATTGAATTCTGCCCTGGACTCATTTTCGAATAATTATTCGTTTCTTTATTTCAAGATTTGTGTACTTGCCTGTTTAAAAAAGAATATTTCATGGTTACGATTGGTAGAATACACTTCCGCTCGGCCTGCTTTTTTTAACTGAAAAATAGAGTAAATATAGTTTTGCCGACACAATTATCAGTTAT
>JARVGP010001055.1:0-22775 GCA_029876185.1 Mansonella ozzardi
TTTTGGAAATTGTTTTAAATTATTCGTTGTAAATTAGATTTAATAATTTTGAATTAAATTTTATCGCTTTGTTCCTTTCTTAAAATTTTAAGTTTAATAAAATTTCATTTTTAAATGCAAATTTCAATTATTTTAACCACTGCATTGCTAACATCATGCACATTTGCTCAACAACAAACGATTAAACTTTATGGAAAACTATTATGTAATACGGAACATTCAGTCGATAGTCAAACCGATTTATGGAATAAGGATGAACTGAGTAAGTAAAATCCATGTGTAACTTATAATAATAGAGATAATTATTTTAGTAAAGTATAAGCAGAAATATATAACAAAAATTAATTGTGGAATGAAATTATCTTATGTGATATTTCTCAAATTGATAAATAAAATTTAATTTTGTTTGAAATTCAAGAAAAAAAAATAAATTTTGAAAAAATTCAAAATTTGTTTTCACTTTCTTAAATAGATACAATTTCAGATGATTTTCAAGTTCACGATACATCAACAAATCTTGCAAGTTATTTTAAGATTATTGAAAGTTCAACTTAAGTAGCCCTATTAGACCATATTTGAAAGTTTATCATTGTTGTAATGGCGAAATCAGCACGTTTGGAAAGTTTCTTAAAAATTTGCTTTCATAAAATGCAATTTTATGAATTTTTTAATCCAAAATTACTTTAAGGCACAAAATTAATTTATGAAACGATGAAGGAGAAAAAGTTAAACAATGAATTGGTGCTAAAATGAAAAAGATGCTGGAAAAAAAATCAAATTTTTGAAAACTTTCGTTGTAAAAACTGAATATTGAAGCATTAAAAAAGTCATAATGTATTTATCGGACGCAGGCGAAAGGTCGTGAGAATTAAAAATGAAATTAGTTAAAGCCAAGGAATTGTCTGATTCCATAGATTGCAAATCAATTAGATATTACTTTTACAGTTCTTATTGCTATCTATCAGTAAATGTAAGCGATTCTCCAATTTCATTAATTTATTTATAAACAAAAATACAATTGTTATTAGCATTAAATTTGAGTAATTTAGTTTTTACTCATTATTATTGCAAAAATAATTTGGAACTTCGATATGTTTCTCAAGTAAGCCAGGCTGAACAGTTTTTGATATTGACAGAGTAAATATGCAAATTATCTTTAGTTTAAAATTTTTTGGCAGACTTTCAAATTTTATGGTAATTTAAAGTTAAATAAATTGGAAAATTTTGTCATTTTAAACAACTTTTTTTATAAAGATTCGAGTTTTGAATCGTTTTTTCTACCGCTGCTTAATGTTGAACTTCAATTTAGCATTCAGAATTTTTATTTCTTTTGTTTGTTTTCTTATAAAGTACGTTAAATAATTAGTAATCATTACGAAGTTGAAAGAATGACTTTATTTGCAAAATGCTATAAGTTGAAATGCGATAACTCGACATCATTTCAATGTCACTTAATCAAATAATCTTCAGCGTCTGACCCTAACTTAAAACTGCATTTTTTAAATGCCATGAAAATATCATGCAAAACAGATTATCTGTTTACCTTTCTTTCATCCTCTCGTTTCAATTTCGTTTGATTGAAAAATGTTAGTTCTTTAACTCAGCTTATCAGTTAATAACACTTATTTAATTCCTTGGAATTTGATAAAATTTGAACTGTGACAACTGATTAGTCAATTAATTATTCCGAATTTTGAATTTGTAAATATTCAAATTGTTTTTTTTTATTGTGCAGTCTTAATGCATTTAATAATTCCAAAAATAAGTCATCTATTTGCAATTTGCTTTATAAAAGTTTTATGAAAGATTTATTAATTCTTCAATTAAAATAAAAATGTAATTGTAATTTAAAGTAGTGAATTAATCAAAGAACCTTTACTTAAAAGCTTTTCTTTTCATCTGAATTCTTTAAAATTAGCAGAGATTTTATTCAAATTAATTTAAAATGATATAATTCTTTGTTTTCCAATGATAAGACAAGTTATACATACTGTTGTAAAAATAAGTGATAAATGCTTCTGCAATGAAAATTTAAAATCAAATTCCTGATGCTGTTATTGGTTTAAGTGCTTTTCTTCTTAATCTTAATGCTAAGATTTATGAAGTTGATAGAATTTTTCACTCCTTTATAATATTAGTTTTAATTTTGGTTTTGGCTGTAATGTGTGACAATTATTTAGATTATTTACGAAGTGTGTAAATTTTGGATTTAGTCGTGATTTTTTAACTGTTTAAAATAGTAATATTATTTAAATACAGCCAAATTCAGCAATTAAAGCAAATTAGTAACAATGAGTAGCAGTTTGCTAGTAATAGTAGTTTGCAAAAAAATTGATTTAGTTGAAGTTGAAAATTAAGAACTGATAGACCAAAAAGACCAAAAAGATCGGTGATTAATATACCACGTAATTAACAAATTGATAGAAGTATTATCTATGATATGTGGTACAATTAGTAAATGCTAATAACATTCCTAATTATGTGAGCACATAGTCAAAATGCATATACGCTTGAAATAAACATACAAGCAATATTTCAGCTTATTCTTCCATCAGTCATCCATCTAATCAATTATCAATATTGGTAGTATGGCAGATTTAAATTATCAATTCGAAATTTGCCTATCTAAAAGATCAAATCGGACTCAGTAGTTAGAAGCTGGCGTACCTGAAGAATTAAATAATGAGAATTTTTAAAAATCAATATTTGAATGAAAAAAAAATTAACGTTTGAATGATTCGAATGACTTGAATGACTTGTTAGTGATTTTAACATATGAAGCGTGTCTTTTAAAATATCTCAATGCTTTTTTTCATTTCCACCAAAAACACTTTGATAATAAAACTTTTTTTTTTGTCATTTCGTTTCATTTTAAAAAAATGAATAAATAAAAATATTGAAGTGATTGATAAAATAATAATCGATGACTAAAAATCAGTCAAATTTGTCATTTGGCAGATTTGTCATTTCATCATTATTGCAAAACTAACTAATTGCAGAAATTGTTTAAAAAATTCTAACGTGAATTTGTTTGGGAAATTTCATCACAATATATTTCGCGAGCAAGCAATGACGGAAAAGCTTTTTAATATAGGCTTAGTACATATGCAAATTATCTTTCCTAATGAAAGAAGAGGATGCTAAAATGTCTTTGGAGGTATCGCGGCAATATGAACGTCATTTAAAGCTTTGAAGCTTTCATCCTCTTCCTTCAATTCTGCTTGATTAAAAAATACCAAGTCTTTTCCTTGGTAAATCAGTTAATTCCCCTGATTCAATTCATTGGAATTTCATGATGTTTCATATCAGTTAATTAATTAATTGACTATTCGGAAAGCTTAAGCATAAATTGATTAGTTTTTATCATTTCGACGCTTTCATTGAAACTACACTTGCGTCATAATAAAACTAAAATGTGTTCCATAGAAACAATTAATAAATGTTTTTAGTAAAATAAAAAAAATTTTTTTTAATTAAGTGGTTTTGAAATAATTATTAAAATAAACTTTAGGAATTAAGCGAAAATGAAACCGAAAGTAGCAAGAGGGAAAGAAATTGATGATGTCAATGATCTAATTTAATGAATAACTTTTTCATTCCAAATCATCGTATTGATATCAGACGGAAGATAGCGCATTTTATCATTATTATCATCATCATCGTCATCATTTATTTCTAGTGAGCAATAAAATATAAAACTGGACATTTATCAAATGGACAATTTACTGTGGATTGTTGACGTCACATTTGATATAATTACGGAAATTGAAGATGATAGCTTTAGGGCTTTCTTTTAAACTTATAAAATTAGGGTGTCAAGCTTTTGCGATATATTAATATCAAATAAGACAAATATGGAATGACAGATTGGAAAAGTTTGACGAATGAAAAAGATATGACGGATATGGAGCAGAAGATTAGACGAAAAGTTTGGCGTCGCTGGTTTTCAAAATTTCTTCACAATTATTGCCTCAAGCTATCGTATATAAATGGACTTAATTTTTGTTTTAATTATCAGTTTATAATTTCAATTACTAAACTTCCCCTGCCCTCCAATTTCCATTATCTTCCATTCAATACAATTATCATTGTTCCAAATAACATATTACTTGTTAACTGATTGGTTAACATTTCGAGTTTTGTCCAAAAGCGCAAATTACATTTTTTAATTAAAACTAGTGGAGAGAAAAAAAGCGGAAGACGAATTTTCTCTTGCAATGGTTAGTTGAAATTTGAATTTTTTTCTTCAAAAAAAAGATTAACAAGAGAAAATGTATCTTAACATTTTTTCGGCAGAACTAATTAATTATTGTCGAATTATGAAATTTTTTTCCCTCGTTAACAAATCAGTTTTGCATTTAAGTAAGTTTTTAGTTAGCAATTCGAAATGCGTAAATAAAAAAAACTTTAAAAATTGATGCTAAGTGCAATGAAATGGGGAAAAAAAGTTTCTCGAAATAAGTAGTAGAATACTCGTAAAACAGGAAATCGTTTTAATTCAATTATCATGTTCTTATTATAATCTAAAATTCATTTATAAATGCATTATTTACGTAATCAACAATTAATTGTCAATTAAACTTTTAAGCAAAGTGATGCAAATTGAAGTTTAATAACAGGAACTAATATTTAAATAAAAACAGGAAAAAGAGAAACAACTTTGTTTAAAACTGTTTGCAATTATACAAATTAATCTAATAACAAATATCCAAATAATTTGAAATAAAATCTAATGAAGCATATGGTAGTAGCAAAAAAAAAAAAAAAAAAAACGATTATTTATCATCGTAAAAGTAAATGCACGAGTAAAAGTTATGAATTTAGTTTTAAAGTCAGGAATTTAATTTAAGTAAAGTTTAAAATCAAGAATTTAATTTTGTTGTATGAAATCTTTTGATTGTTATCACCGATAATGTTTTTCATTGTTAATTGAGACCCAAAATTTAGATTTGTGTTATAGTCTATTTGAGTAAAATTTCTTTTTAAAAATAATATACCAATTGATCTGATAGATGTACGTGATAAACGCTTGGACCCTATCATATACGTTTTCCACATTATTGTGCATTAGATGTAAGACTGTAATTTTATTCAACTGAATTATATACTATACGAAATTATTCAACAAATAGACGTAAGAAGCGTTGAAGGACCATTTCCTACGATCCTTACTTTTGTCAACTTAATATATGGCAAGTTTTGAACAATGTTTAGATTTCAATTACTATAAAATAGGCTTAGAATATTAAATATACATATAGCTATGTAGTTATGTGACATGCCACATATGTAAAACATGCTTTCTATATGCTGTACGTTTGCGTAAAAATATTGATAGAAAATAAATGATACTTCTGCATATCCATCCAAATGTTTTATTTATTATGCATTAATTTTACAAATGATCGCTGCTAATTAAGAGTTACTCCTCAAACAAATGGACAATTTCATTTCAGAAATTTTTAAAATGACAATGTTGCTAAAATGGCAGAATGATAATATGATTTTATTACAAAAAATTTAAAAAAAAAGAACTCTATACTCGAAGAAAAGCAACTTTTTAAAAATAAAAATGAAAAATTTTAATTTTACTTAATTTTATGCAAAGACATCGATGATAGTGAAGATATCGAAAGCTTTCTCCATTGAAATCAATTAAACTTTTCTTTCTCACATTCTCACTCTTTCTCTGTTTCTCATTCTTATTTTCTCCATTCCAAAATCTCCAAGACTAAAGTTAGTTGAAAAAAATTTATGAACAAATATCAACGAAGAAATTTAGGAAAAAAACGAAAAAAATTAAAAACATAAATTTAAAAAATTTTTTAAATACTTAAACTTGAATTTTTTGATTATAATAGATGGACAAATGAGAAAGAAAAACGTTTTATTTTGAACACTTTGAAATTTTTCGGTCAAATATCTTTTTACTCTACTTTTCATTCATTTATTTTACCTCAGAGAGATGAAGTACATTGAGCACTGATCATTTTTATTACTTTCTTCGCATCCAAAGTTTGCATAATTTATTTTTGCAAAATTTTTTCCAAATTTAAATTTTAAGCAAAAAGAAGCATTGCCTTTTTTCTCATACCTTAATTTTTTGCAAAGTATTTAAGTAATGTATATTTAATTAAATGAATATGAATGAATAATAGGGCTTTAAAATATAAATTTAAAGAAAATAAAATTAATAAATTGTAACTTATGACAGATTGTTTGTTTTTTTGAGTTTTATAGGATAAAAATTTTACAGAATGAAAAATAATTTTTTCGAAATATTTCTTCAACTTCGTCTTTCTTCATCTTTAAATAGTATTTTAATAATATGCAATGATTAATTTTTGATAACATAGTTGATAAAGACATCTTGAAAAATTGCAACACATAGATGATTAATTGATAGCTAATAGATTAATTAACGGATACTATTGAAAAAACAATTAATGAGAATAAATTCAGTGTTCAGTTTTCGCATTATAAATTTGATTAACGTTTTAGCAATTTATTATGTTGAAAGAATTGAAAAATTAATTGAATTTTTTAAAGATTAAACTTTTTTAGTTATTTATGTAAAAAAAAACTGAACAATTATGTATTTTCAGAAATTTGCATTAATACCAATCCTATTAGCCTATCCAGCGTCGGCATGTTTCGGCGGTTCAGGATGCTGTCAACAGCAACAAGGATGCGGTGCACCTTGTCCTCCTGCTCTTCCTCCTCCTCCTCCTCCTCCTCAAATCTGCTGTCCACCACCACCACAACAACAACAATGTTGTCCTGCTCTTCCTGCTCTTCCTCCTCTTCCTGCGCCATGCTGTCCACCACAGCAATCAAGTTGTGGCTGTAGTACCGGTGGTGGTAAAGGAGGGTGAGTTAATTTTAATTATTTTATCTAACAAGAAAGTAAAACAGTAGCAAAAAAAAAATGTAAAATTAAGTATCTGAAAGATAAAATAAAAGTTTTCACTTATTTATTTATTGTTTAAGTAAAAATTGAATTATTCAATGATAAAATATTAAATTTAGTGCTATGGCAAATTTTTTTTGAGCAAAACAAAAGTTTGGATTAAAAAAATTGACAAACTTAAAAATTAATTGTGTATGTAATTTTCATTTATTTGAAAATTAAAGATTGAATTACTTAAAGAAAAAGAGTCACAATTTATTTAGCTATTTAAAAATATCATTAATAACATTCAAATAAATTGTCATTTTATTTTGAAAATTTTTAGATATCTATCTCCTGGAGGTGGAGGCTATGCAGCACCGCTGCCATTTAACGCCCCATCAAGTTACAGTGTACCTCAAGCAGCACCACCACTATCATCTTACAATGCACCGCCGTCGTATAATGTACCTCAAGCAGCACCACCACCATCATCTTACAATGCACCGCAGTCTTATAATGCACCTCAAGCAGCACCAGCACCAACATATAATGCACCTCAAGCACCATCAACCTATGACGGAGGTGCAAGAGCACCACCATCAGTGCAATTCTTTGGTGCTCAGACAGCTGGGGGTGTGGCACCACCGGAAAACCCACCAGTGCCAGGACGATTTGCAGAAGGTGTTGAGCAAACAAATCTTCCTGAAGGTTAATGTTCCTATACTTTTTGAAATAATGAGAAATGGAAAAAAAATTTGCTTACAGATTTTAGATGAAAGTTTAAATATTTTAGAAACTATGTAATAATTAGTAGATAATTTCTTAACATTTTTAAAACATAGCAATAGTAATTCGACGATTTACAAAATTTTATTCTTACTGCAGTGGATTTATGAAAAAAGAAAAATTAAGATCAATCAATAAAATGTATTATTAAGTATTATAGTACTACCGTTAAGTTTCATAGTGCTTTAGATTAAACAAAGAAATTTAATTTTTCATATCATAACATATGGAGAATGAGCGCAATATAGCACTGCTAGTTAACTATTTTTAGGCGGTACCATTGATCTTTCTGGTATATCATCAGCATTATCACCTGGTCAAGCGACAGCGGTTGAAAGTGGAGCAAATGAAGTAGCCCAAGCACAAGTATCAACAATTCAACCAAAAGCAGTTCCACTTGTTCGTCGACAAAGTTTCAAACGATATTGGCGATATGCATTACAATAAACACAGAAATTATTTTATTTAAATTTAACAATAGTGTAAATTTTTTTATCATTAATAAAAATGTATTGTAGGATAATTATAAACAAATAGAAATTTTTCCATCTTTTAATTTTTTTTCAAAAATAAAAAATTTTCTTGTTTGATTAGGATTATTAGTTAAATTATTTTTTACTGTCTACATCTATCATATATACCATAATTACATTTCTTTCGTAACACTACAGTTTTTAGATCACAATGTCGAAAAAGCCAAAAAAAATTCTAAAAATTCTTCAGAAAAAAAATTGAAAAATTTATTGTTTGAAAATAGCACTTTTTTTCTTTTTTTTCTTATACTTTAAATATGTAGAAAAAATTTTTTAAATATGTAGAATTTCTTATACTTTAAATATGTAGAAAAAATTTTTAATTTTTTCGAATTGTTCTTCTTGAATTTTTCACCAAATCAAAAGATTATTTCATTAATGTCCATATGTTTGATTGTGACCTTTAGCTAATTTCATCATATCTGCTATATTTTTAGCTTCTCCATATTTGACCTCTTATTATAACCTTATTATAATATTATCACAAGAAAATGTAAAGTTCATATTTGAAAAAAAAGCTGTCGAGCTATTCATTTAAATATATCATTTCGATGTGCTTACTTCTTTTTTTGTACAAGGGAAAATTTTTAAAAAAAGATTTTAATTTATATTTATTCAAATATTTTTCATTTTTTTTCATTATTATTGAAATATGATCAAGAAATAGCAGTATTGAATAACTGATGAGCAATCGCAGTTTGTGATTTACAATTGATTGATAATTAATATCGATTAATTATCTGATTAATGATGTATGAAATTATCAATGTCAATTTCTTTCACAACATTGAATTCCTTATCATTTGTATGATAAAGTAAAGAAAGAAATGTGATATTTCATTGAATTAATATGATGTAAGGTAAAAATTCAATTGTACAAACTATTTGCCCACAAACAAATTGCATACTGTAATAAAAATTAATTAATTTTCGATTTCACTTGATCAGTTAGCTAGTATTTTGCTTGGTATTTTGATTAATTAATTGTTTTCAGAGTTGTTATCACATCAGGACATATAAGCAATCGAATGTATCAGCAGCAAAATCAAATCAGATACAAAGTTAATGTAAAGAAGTCAATTTCAAAAAAAAAACTGCTAATAATTGTTCAAATGGATTTTATTTAAATTTCACCAACCATATGAAGCTTTTAGTTATATCATCACGGAGGTTAAAGCCAAAATATGAAATGATTATTAAAGTATTTTCGAAAAATTCGAGCGCAAGATTTTACAGAAATTTAAAATTTCCAACATTCATTATGCATCCATAATCTGTGGCTAATAACAATTGATGGAAATGTTTGAAATTTTCTGGAGCATTATTTATACTAGATGAATGAAGAGATAATACCAAAAACCGGTATTTCATAGAGTGAAATATTGTTAAGAAAAGAGGTCCGGTTTATTTCCTGCAAACTATACATATAATGCTCATTAATAACTGAAAGCATACGTTTTAATTCAGACACAATAGATGCTGGATCCGGTTTTTCGATGAGATTTAATTAAGAAATAGGTAACTATTTAAATAATTAAATAGGTAACCTGTCGCGAATATAACCGATAAATACTGAAACATGATACATGCTTCAAATCGTTCCACTTTATGATCGGTTATTAATTAATATCGGACAAATGCCATATTGATACTTTGATATGAGCGAAAATGTATCTCATACTCATCATATTATAATATGATGAGTATGAGATTAAGAAGGGATTAACAAAAAAAAAAAATCATTTGAATTTTCGATTTAAATAAATATTCATAGAAGCTTTCAGTAAGTTATAGTTTAGTCATGTAATATCACATATCCTATGTCCTGAAGAAATTTTCCAAAATTTTATCAAATAAAAATTTTGATGATCACAAACTTCGAAATCTTACAGCTATTTAATTTTAACATCACTTTTGGGAATTTCTAAATTTTATTAGCATAAATCTTTATCAATAGTGCTATTTTTAAGCATCATATTGCTTCAGTATATAGCTTAGGTAATCATCGAACAAATTTTTGCCAAAGATTACTTCATTATATTAACTAACACTTATCAACTTATGTTAGCACAATTATCATTCATTAAAATTAATACTTTTCAAATTTATACGTGATAATTTTTAATCATTTTGTCACCAGCAATGCAAAGAACGAAGATCGGGATTGGGATCAGCTGAATATAACATGTATATTTTATAGTATGTGAAATGATGAAAAGGACCGGTTTAAATCCGGTTTTTTTAATCTTAGAAAACTACAGTGATACCACTATCAACATATGCCATCTCAAATCAGTTGCCATAATTTATAGGTATCATAACATTTCAAATCTACCCCTGTTAATTTCTAGGATAACTGAAAAGATTACAGGAGTAATGCGCAAATTACTATATAAAATATAGTTTCTAAATTAGTCTTGTGAAGAAAAAAAGAAATGCACATAGCACTTTGACAATGACAATCATTCGAGGAATGCTCAATTTCTGGATATATTAATATTATTATTTATGCTTTCCACCTGTTGATTTCACTATTTAGACAGAATAAAGTTTTTTTCTAATTTTTTTTTTCATTTATTTAATTGTTTCAAACAATATTTGGTAATCAAAAAAAAAGGCTCAGTTCAACTCAACGTACACATCTAAACTCAACCCATGCATCCCACTCAACTCATGCATCCCAGCTCAACCCATGCATCCCAGCTTAACCCATGCATCCCAGCTCAACCCATGCATCCCAGCTCAACCCATGCATCCCAGCTCAACCCACACATCCTTAGCTCAATCATCGCATCTCAATCCAATGCAGACATGTCAATGCAATTCACACATCCGAAGTATTAATGACATTTCCTAACTCAAGTCACGAACTGCAGCCGTGCTGATCTATTCAAGTTTTCTTCAAATTGACGTTATTAATCTTTAAATTTCATTAATGAATGAAAAATTGAGGCATTTGAAGTTACAAGCAAGTAAAAATACAATTAATACAAAGATAGAATAAAGAAATAAACAAAAGGATTAGAGAGAATGAAAAGAGTAAGCTAAAGAGATAGGGAGAGACGATAAAGATAAGTGTATGGAATACATACTTACGACAATCTTTAAACTTATAGTACTTTAAATTTTTGCATTTTTCAGTGTATTAATTTTTCGAAATGATGCAAATTGTAATAATTTTGCAATAATTAAACAAAAAAAAGTACTTCTTTTGATCACTGTTATAATTATTAGCTGTTGATATTTCTTCATTCTTTTAATCTCTCTACATAACAGCATTATTTTTTTGATCTCTAAATTCTCTGTTTTCTTTTTTTGTGAAAACATTTTGTTAAAATTTTCAATTTTCAGTCATTTAAATTTGTCACAAATTATAGCCATATGATGAGAGGTCATTTTTAATCGAGAATATATACATTGTTTTCAATGATTTTAATTGCTTTCTTCTATTTTTAATCTCTAACTCATCTATCGTTTCAAATTAATTACACAGTCTTTCGATCTTTCACATCCTATTCTCAATTTTTATTGCACTATATTTTTCCATTTATTTCTCTAATCAAGACATATTTCTTAAACTTTTTTGCTTTATTCACGATCTCTAATCATATGTATGTATTTTCCAGCAGTCATCCCTATACTCTCTTTCGAAGTCGTTGTATTTCTTACTATGTGAAAAATGATTCTAGAAATTCGTTAAATGTTCCGTAAATATTCATGACCCCTTTGTCAGCTTTTGTTCTGATTTCAACTACTTTCCTTCTTTTGAATATTTAAATTCAGTCGTGCAATTTTGCAGTTTTTTCCAAGTCACGTAATCCGAATTAGGCATTTCTCGTGAGTTCACGTAATCCGAATTAGGCATTTCTCGTGAGTTCACGTAACTAATTGATGCTTAGAGATTTTAATTGTCCGATTTTACAAATAATCAAAATTGTTTGTATTATATTTTTTATTGGTTTTTGTGTGATTTGTTTCTTATTAATCACTAAAATTAAATGATAAAAGACTTCTTTTGCTACCTTTCAGACTAAGCAGATGAGAAAAACATTGACGTGATTGATTAATAACTTTCCGTGCTATTGCATGTTCAGACTTTTTCTCTTATCAGGTCTAGATTTCAAATGTTGAACCGCCAAGTGCAAACTTGGCGTACGTTATGCGGGCTTACGGGAATTATTAGGAAGAATACGCGAAGTTGCACAACAAATGCTTCTGGCAAAACGGAAAAAGACAAAAAGAAACGTATGCAAATTTCTATTTTTTCTTTTGTTTTATCTGAATTAAAATTTAAAATTAAATTGTAGTAGAGATGAATTTATATTATTCTTTAATCAAATTCGGTTCAGATGAAAATATTACTAATTTGACTTTAATATTTTTACTTCCATTTTTCTCAAGCTTTTTAATCTTTAATAAGTTACTTTCAGCGACATTTTCGGAAATTGACGATATGAAACGTGAAAAATTAGCTAAATTCGGTCGGTACTGTGCGGAATGTTTGCCAAAATTTGTGCAAAAAGTTCAGGTATTCTTACTTTTCCTTTCTTATCTTCGAAATGAATATTGCTGTTGATAAGTTCGCAATTGCCGTTAGGTTACGCATTTATCTTTTCTTTAACAAATAGATATTATAAACGCTTACAGTCGTTCTCCAGAAAAAGAGCTCAGATTTGCTAATGTTCTTACTACTAATAAGGTATACGTTGGACTAAATGTTAGAATACTTTTAATGTCATTCAAATTTGAAATTTTATCGAATGAATAAATGAAACAACTAATAAACAATTTTATTTATGCACTCTTCCAACAGCTCTAAAATTATTTCTCATTTTGCAGTTTGCTGCTGGCGATGAATTAGAACTGTTAATTCATCCAAGTGGTATTCTACCAGTGATGGCATTTCTAAAAGGCAATCATGCAGCTCAATTTACTAATATTGTATTTATTACTGGGATGGATGTACCTTCACGCAAATTTCGTTTCGAGGTTTATTATTATTATTTAATATGTATTTTAAAGGTACTTTCATACACAAACTTAGCTAATAATTTCTCTTCAAAAACTTAAATAATAAATAGCTTGCTAAATTCTATTATTGCACTGGGAAATCCTCCCTTTCTTTAACAACTCGCTTTTCTATAATGACTTAGATATTGGTTGCTTTAATGAGCAAAGCAATTAATATTATGTAACTGTGCAATAATAATATTAGTTCAACTTACAGCATATATTTCTTAATAATTGCAAATAACATTTTGTATGTTATTATTTGGAATAATAATAAACTTTGTAATATTAAATGCTGAAATCTTGACATTGTTCATGTATAAGATTTCAGTTTTTTCCCTTTCATGATATTTCACTAACAGGATAATGTTATTACAATAATTTCCGGTCATTTATGCTCTTCTTTCGATACGTTACAATGCACGTATTCGTGTGCGTACATACACTGATGAAATTGCACCATTGGACTCAATAACACCGATTTTCAAGGGTGCAAACTGGTAAGTTAATTCTGAAATTTAAATTTACTTTAAGTATATGAACTTGTTTCTTCAATTTTACTACAGGTATGAAAGAGAAGTTTACGATATGTATGGGGTTTGGTTCAACAATCATCCAGATTTACGACGGATTCTTACCGATTACGGTTTTGAAGGACATCCCTTCAGGAAGGATTTCCCCTTGTCTGGTTATGTTGAGGTGTGTTTTTTGAATTTTTAAATGCCTAAAAGCTATAAAACTTCCAATGGAATATATTGGCGAACTTATGTTCACGTTTAATATTATGTGGTATATATTACTGTTAAATTTGATTTTAAGTTGCGATACGATTCGGAGCTTGGTCGTTGTGTATATGAACCTACTGAATTGGCGCAAGAATTCCGAAAATTTGATTTGAAAACTCCATGGGAATCGATGCCTAACTTCCGCGACGAATCTATGATGTCGCGCTATGAACAAATCAGTTTGGAGGAGCCTAAAGAAAAATCCGAGAAGGATAAGGAATAATATATTTAAATTTATTGCAATGTACATAGCAAAGTTGTATAGAAAAGATACATCGATTTGTCAAGCGAAAAACTGAAAGTATCTCCATCCATCTGATCCTTTTATACATAGGTAGAAAAACTAAAAATGAGTAGGAAATGAGATTCCGAATGGAAGCAGAAATATCATTTAAAATGGAAAGTTGAAATAGAATTTTTTTTAAGTTGAAATTTCAAATTTTTTCTTGATTTTAAAAACAAAAGCAATTCTCGTTAGCTTCACGTTTGGTACATATTTTAGAGTTCCTTACGACATCATAAATTTTTATTCTTTGAAAGAATCACCATGGAAATTTTTGCCGTTCAATTCAAATAGTAAACGTGTTTCATTTTTATTCATTAATGTACGTTGCTGGTCCACTTTATTTTGTATTTCCGTATCTGTCATTTCTTTGTTTTTTTCTCCAACTAGCCACACTTCAACATTTTTCATTTTAAATGTCATTTCATCAGCCAGCCAACATTTTTCAAATGTACTAATTCCAGAAATGGAACTACCATTGCTGAAATCCTCATGTAGAAAGAAAGACCAGTTCTCCTCATATCCACCCATACCCTGGAAAATTTACTTCTTCGATTTTGATGAAATCTTGTGAGACTGAGATAGGATTCTTAAGTTAACAGTTGTTAATCAAAAGTTGTAGTAATTGCTGGTTAGAGTTGCCAGGATAAGTAAATTACACATAATGTATTGTTTTGTTCAAAATTAGATTGCATTTGCAAAGTCTAAGTTATATAATTATTGCTACAGATACTTTGCCAGTATTTGCAATATATGTAATTTATAATTTTGGAAGTAAAAAATGAAACATACGATTCCATTTGGCAATGAAACCTGGCCATAGTTGAGGTATGCAAAATTTGTGTTGTAACCCGTTGCCCTGTAAATGTGCAGCTTTCGTCGATCTTCAAACAGGAAGCATTGATTATCACCGGTATGCCGTGGGCCACAAATAAAACCTTGGCTAGCGAATGCGCCAAAGACACAATTCGATGTTGTTTCGATTATAATTAAACATGGACCTGCGCGATCTACACTTTTCACTAATTTCATAAAACTTTCGCCATGTTTTTCACTGAAATTTGAATTAGCAAATATTCATAGCGTATGGGCTGTTTCTTGCACAAATTCCTGTCAAGATTTTAGATTTAAACTCGAAATATAAAATAGATTTGCCTCGATTAGTTTGTACTGCGCAGTATGTCACTTCATCTCATGAGAGAATTCCTATCTTTTTCTATGATTTACTAGGTTAA
The DNA here is from genome assembly GCA_029876185.1 of Mansonella ozzardi. NCBI lineage: Eukaryota > Metazoa > Nematoda > Chromadorea > Rhabditida > Onchocercidae > Mansonella > Mansonella ozzardi. The sequence goes on from JARVGP010001055.1 coordinate 15,525, forward strand.
ATGTTATTCTCTACGGAAAACGTATCAGGAGAACTGGAGAGCAGTGAATTCCAGATTTGTCAAAATACAGTTTTAATCTTTAGGCGGTTTCACTTGTTAGGTCTAAATCATGAAACTAAATAACGGGGTATAAAATAATTTGTCTTGAAATATAGAAAATGGTCGGCATTATTGAAAATTTTTTTTCAAGCCTAATATTAAATAATTTTAATTTACAGCCATCAAACCTTGAAAACAATAGCTTCCACTGATCTCTCAATTGCTGAGGTAAATTCGCATACACAAGGCATAGTGCAGCAGGAGTAAGCAAAGAGTTTTCGCTAATCTGTTGCAAAAGTTTCGCACTGTTTCGCGATCCGATAAAGATCAACTCACCGATATGTTTGACTATAGTTGGTAAGACAATTTGCTTTTGCAAAAAATTACTTAAACTGAATGGATCCAATTGTAATGGAATGCTTTCCATTATAAAATCAACAAGAAGTGTACTACTTCTTGGATCCAAATTTTCACATTTGAAAAAAGAGGAAATCAGTGCTTCCATAATCTGAAATAAAGAAGAAATATTCATCCAATCAAAATCCCTCAAAAAAAAAAAAAGAAAAAAAATGAATAAACTGTAGAATTTACTAATATTTATTAAAGATAAGACTTGTTTAAATGGTTGATTAAACTGTAAGAGAATTTCTGCTTGTTGACTGAAATCACCAAGTATCATTTCAGCGAATTGCACAAAACGTTCCATTATAATCTAAAATCTTTTGTGATATTAAAATTAGTAGATAACAAGTTATCCAACTGATTCATCAAGCATATTATATCAGTATATTATCATGTAATGATGTAAATTAGTATATTGATCGATTGATTATTTGTATTTAGATCTGGAAACTTACAGCATTTATAGGTTTGCTTAATGAATCATATATGAATGATTGTAACTGCGGGCATATGATTGACTCGGTATATTTCTGAAAAAATCAAAAATTGAAAAAATTCAATGTTGCATGAAGATATTCACTATATTTTAAATTTTACTATGAAAATAATGAAGAGCTTACAAAAAAGGTGAAATTATCAATGACTGATTCCCCATTAGCTATTTCGTAGAACTGATTTTTAAACAATAATTCGTAACCGTCTGTATTGTCCTTCTTGCTTTGAAAAGAACTTTTGGTTTTACTTCCAGCTTTACCCATTGACTGTAAAACTTTGCTATATATGCAGGGTTTTAAATATAAGCTGTAAAACAGAATGAAACATAAAACAGTGATAGAGTTAGTCATAAAAAAATGAATTTCAATGATTTGAATTAGGTGAGGAAAAAATAAAAACCAAGCATTCAAAATAAAATTTAAAAAAAATTAGAATTTGAAATAATAGAAAGGTATAATGTTAATTTATTTTAACTGTTAGAAAAATTGTCAAATTTAAGAAAAAATAAAAGTACAAAAAGCAATTTTTAGCTAAATTATTCAGAAATTTGCGATAATAATAGATTTACTTATTAGGTGATTTCAAAAGTAACTAAAAGTATTTTATAAAAACATATAATAACTAATTTCAAAGCAACTAAAAGCATTTTATTGTTTTGGAAAAATTGTTAAAATAAAAAAAATACAAAAATAGTGATAACATTAGTGATAAAAATGAATATTGATTTATTATCGGGCTAGGTAATGATGATAATGGTTTGCCATGTGTGATATCTGATACAGCGACGTATCTATCTTATATGATGCATATCGAAAATTCTACATATTATCTATATATTTCGAAGAAAAGAAAAACAGAAATGTAGAAACGCTGTAATTCAAGCCCGTATGAATGAAGAATCAATTTAACTGCAAAAATTATGACTTATTCGATCATTACAGGTAAATAAAATACGTTGCGATACTTTCTCAGAGCTCGTCGTCGTTATCGTCGCTTGGTCTTGTGAATGAAGATTTGCAAGGTTTCATCCAAATTTGACGCAGACTCACTTGTAATTTTTTATAATTATTTATATTGAAACTATAAATATTTTGTTTACACTTATCCTACAGAACCTACTTTTGTATAACCTATGAATCTATTTGACAGATTAAATTTAAATTTAAAAGGATACAAGTTCATAATTCATAAGTAAAGCCGTATAACTATTATCAAGATTACATTAATCAAGTGCACTACTATAGATTAATCTATCAAAAATTTTCCCATGGATAAAATCTCGTGTTAAATTTCTCTTTGTGACATATCTTCACATTTTCCCGGCCTCCCATTTGTTAATTTATTTCCTTCTCATCGTCTTAATTTTACTTGCCAAATTTCATCATTTTGTTTTGTTATTTTAATTTCGATAATTCGTTCCGGATACCATCCGCTTAAATTAATATAAAATGTAAAGAAATGTAAGTTTTTTGTAAGCATTTATTAAGATGAAAAATATTGCCTCAAATATCTAAAAGAACGATGGTTAAGAAAGAGTAAACTGTTGAGAATGCAAGAAAGTCACAAGGTTATCAATCAGCATTGCTATAAAATATAATGAAATTTTTGCTGGAAATTCTAGAATTAAATAAAGGAAGTTTTGAAAACTGCACAAATAAAATAGCAGTAAAGAAAAAAATTACAACAGCACAAGCGCAATAAACAATTCCAGTTTGTGAATTAAAATTGTAAGTCTGTAGTTCAACCGGTGATCTATCAGATTTAAGATATGCTCCGCAGTAGCAAAAACATGTTTTTCTACCTGTTTTTTACAAAAAGACAGGTAGAAAACGTAGAAAAGTTGTTACATTGGAGCATTACAGAACATTACGTTGTTGCATTATATTTTTTAAAGCTCATTTTTTAATTATCACAATTTATCATTTTTTATTTATTTGAAACAAAAAGCTAAGGTTTCGATCCAGAAAAAAGATTTGATAACCATTACCAAAAAATGAAACATTTTGAAAGTAACATTTACAAATAATTCAGTTTCTAAAAATTTTTAATATAATATTTCAATACCTACAAATCCTCAAATGTTGAACACGGATAGTAATCAATAATTTCTTATAAAGTAACAACACCTTAAAAGTGTGAAAAAGAATGAAGAAAGATCAAAAAGGGTAAGAGAAATCATGCTGTTAATTGTTCAATCAATAATCTTCACTATTCTCGAAAACCAGCAGAGCTAACCAAACTCATAGTAATTGAGAGTAATACCTGCAAAAAACATACAATGTTGTATTAAATGAATAAGAAATGCCACCTATCTTGCGCATTATTGAAATGCCAGATAATTATATTCTAATCGCTAGGATATCATACCAAACCAACCTATTAAATAAGAGTTGATTAATAGCTCGAAACTAAAAAAAAAAAAACCGAAAAAAATAGTGAATAAAATTACGATAATTTCATGTACTAAACTATCACAACAAACTCATCATCTCGATGTTCTCTAGAAGTTTGATGACCATATAATAATTATGATAGCTTCTTATCCTCCAAAAATTATTAGTTCGAAATTACGCGATTACAGAATGGCTTATTCAGCCAAACTATTCAAACTACGCTCCTTCTTAAATCACTTTGCGACATTTTCGAGTAATTTCAAGTTTCTTGTCATTATTTACAAAAACAAATGTCACGCGAAATTTTATACAAGAAATAAACCAACATTCTAACCATAAGCAGATCATTACGGTTCCGGTTCAACTCCAGCTTGTGTCATTAGATCAGTAATGTTTTTTTCTAATTCATCGATACGCTTTGTCATCTCATCTATTCGTCCAATAATTTGATCAGACATACGCTGAAAACGATCCTGCGTTTGTTGTAATACACCCTGGATCTGAAATTCATACTTCTTCTTTTCTTTCTCTGAAATTTACAAATCCTAAGATATCAGATTGTCTCAAAAAATTTCAGGAACAAAAAAGACTATATTATTTCAAATGTTATTGATCAGCTATATATCTTATTTATTACTCTTACAATAAATAATTTCTTCCTCACATGCTTCACTTATCATTAGAATGAAAAGAAAAAAACGCATTCAATTTAGCGAAACAAAAAACGAGATTGAGATCGTGACAATTTTTATATCCCGATTCCTTCCAAGAGTAAAACTGTTTGTTTTTTGTAAAAAGAGAAAAAAAAACCAGCGTAGTCAACTCCTGTAAGCTTTGATCGCCAGATTTTGCCTCCGGTAAAACCGTGGGATCATTTTCGTCACCTTTTCCTAACGGCTCATCATTACTTGTTTCCATATTTGTTTGTTGTGCGCTTTCCATTTTGCAACTTTCTTTTTCCTGTCCGTAATTCTGGAAATGAAGATATCTTCAAATGTTACTGATTTTGCTTTCTCTTTAGCTGCTTATAATCGCTACATTTTGCTTCCGATAAAACTGTATTTCAATCTTTTTTAACATTCTTTAGCTAATTATGAAAAAAAAAACCAACTCTTATCCGTGGATATTAAGGAAATAACCCGAAGTGTTGTCCAGCTTATAAAAATAAAAAACGAGAGTGAATACTTCACAATACATTGTTTATTATCAAATTAATAATCGGAAGTCTTTATGATGACATTCGAAAAATAACTAAAAAATTCAAATGCTTTCGAGTGACTAAATAAACTTGACTAAATTCCATTTATAGGTCACCGATTTAAAATCAATAAAAACAGCAAAAACAGCAAAAAAAACATAATTTCAAACAACAACTAATTAAATTAGAATATGGAACTTCGAATATAATGCTTAAATCAAATATTGCATTAAGAATTTTCTTTCTTTTAAATTAAAAAGCTTAGCTGAATTAGGTGATCAGTAAGCTTGGAATATGCGGATTGAATCAATTAACTTGAATAACAAAATCTACAAAACTGATTCAGCAAAGTTCACAACGCAAAGAACATCTGGAGCAAATAGATTAAATAACACATATATCAGTCAAATCCGTCATTTGACATTTATGATCTCGCATGCACTTATATATCCCACATTCAACGCATTATGACATTCGGTTATCATTACTGACATCATCAATCACTGGAAAGCCATATAAGCGACTTATCTGCTTGTCTACAAAAGCTGGAATATCAGGTTCTGGGATAAACTCTGAATCCTTAATAATTCGATAAACAGCTATAATTTCCACAATATTTATGCCTTTGATCCAAATTCGTCCGTTAATACCACTTGTTATTTCGAATTTTATATCTTTACCAATTAATGATAACAGCCTTGAAGTTGGTGAAAGGATCCGGCGTACAAGATTTAGGCTTGTTTTAAACAGAAAACCACCGGATGGTAATGAACCCATACCGCGTGCTCGACCTTCACCATCAACACATGTAAGCTGGAAATTATTGAATTTTTAACTGAACCTTGACTTTTTTTTTCATTAAAAAGATTTTTTTGGTCATCACAATATCTACTATTTCTCTTTTCCCTACTATATCGTTTTTACTAATTTTTAATTCCTCATCAAACTTTTTTTATATCTAAAGCAGTAGTAAACATGTAGTCAAACGAAAAAGTAAGTTACAAAAGTCGGTAACAGAACGTGACGGAACGTACCTCTGGTTCAAGATGTTTGGTTGCAGAAGTAACAGACGCATAAATTAAATCACCAACTTTCAAGTTTGGACGATTACGTCTAGTAGCACCTAAAAATTAAAAAATGAAACAAAATCTACATCGCATAATGAAAGTGGAAATGAACTTGAAAAAGTAAATCAGTAGCACTTGAAGAAACAAATTTGGGAACTTTTGCTTACATTTCCTACAAATGATTCTTATTAAACAGTTAAGATTATTTAATGATGAATTAATCACTACGTTAATAACTTCTCAATGAATCATAACATAACCTGTATTTTAACTTCTCTATTTAAAGATCTTTTTAAAATTAATTTAACAAATATCCAATAAATAGTAATTATTCAGTAAAAATTGCTGTGCTAAATATAATAAAGTTTAAACAAGTGAAGTTAAACCTTCAAAAGAGAGATAACTGATAAAAGCAAAATCAGCAGAACCGATATCAATTTTAAATGTTTCACCATGCGCAGAAGTAACAATTCCAATTATATGATCACCCTTTTGTGGTATATATCTGAAAAGAAAATTCCTTCTTCAAATAATTAAATTTTTTCTACTTATTTTATCTCTTTCAGCCTCCAGCCAATTTCGAAATTATAAAAAAGAAAGAAATTCATCCATTTTTTTAATTTTCACAGTTCAAATCTAATGTGACAAACCTTCGTGAATGAACTGCCATCCATTGTTTACCATCCGATACACGCCGTATTCCCGGTTGTACAACTAGCAGTTGATCAGGTTCATTTATCACTCGTTCTAAACCACAACCAATTACCTAAAATAAGTTTGTAGCACTAATAAGGACTAATCAAGACAAACCGAATAAATAAAACATACAATACGCTATCAAACAAAATAAATTGCTAGAAAAAACATACTTTATTGAGATGTTTTAAACTTTTAAAGAAAAAAACTAACTTCTGTTCTTTTCTCACCAGGAACTGTCAAAGAAATGATATCGCCTGGGAGATGAATTTCGGCCATTTAATCACTTCTACAAACTCAAATCATCTCCAATGATACGTAACTAGAAATGATTAGCAACTTTTCTGCAATACTGCATGTAATAAAATATCGCGCAGAAATAAACGTATCGTCAAAAATAATTCCAGTGATTGTTTATGGATATCGCGCAGATCCGATCAATAACTGTTATTAAACAGTTTAGGAGAGAAAGTTGTCAACAACTTGACTTCATTTCACCATAAAAGATATCCAAATTGATACAGCAAAACAAAAAAAAAAAAAACTTTACAGTTTCGAAATAGACGTTTATTCGTATTTATAATATACAGTGAGATCATTTCAAACAAAATTTATAAGAATCCAGCAATAAATCCTCAACCTTCCGACGAAGTTTATTGCTAAATTGAAATCTTGCTGTACTGCCTGTAATTAAGAATGCCTTAAGTATACGAACTACTTCTTCTGGGTTCGCTTCGAGTGAGCTGCAATCAGCCAGTAAAACTGTTGTGAAAGGCATCTGAAAGAGAGCACAATTTGATTCCAAATTTAAAACACTGGCAAAATAAACTACCATAAGCTTTCCCTTTTTTCGACTAAGCTCTCATGAAGCTATACATTTTCAACTAAATCGAATATTTAAGAATTTAAATTTAGTCTAGGATTCATTTAGTTCAAATGAAAAGTACAAAAAAAAAAAAAA
>JARVGP010001056.1:0-22926 GCA_029876185.1 Mansonella ozzardi
ATTGAAATATTAAAACCGATCTGGAAATAATAAATTTATCTATTAAAAAAAAAAAAAAAAAAAAAAAACGTGAAAGTAAAAATATGTCATACTTGCATTCTATCCAATTTCAAGCTATTAACGAGTTAATCAAAAATATAAACTTTAAGGAAACATTAAACAAACTGTTTGAGCGACTCATTCGTTTCTCCCATCCCTTCGGTAATTCCTTTACTGCTTCCATCTCTCCCTCCTCAATTTGATCGCCATCATCCGATTTGCTACGCTTCTTTTCCGGCTCGTTAAACGAAGACATTGAAAATTGCAAGTTAATCCACAGACGAATTTTATGTAAAACAAGAAATATCTGGAAAAATTGAAACAAAGATAGGCAAAGACGAACTGCAACAAGCCCGCAAACATGGTAATGGTAAATTCAACTCAATGTGCAAACCAGTTTCCTATGTTATAAAACATCATGTTTGATCTATGGGTAATTCAAAAAACAAATTTACAGATTACTTCATTAACAGGCTAAGAATCACCACTCATAAATGTTGATGAAGTACTTCTAGAAGATATTTATTGATACTATTTCAATTTACTAATTTCCATAAAACAGATATTGTCATCAAGTATATTAAATAAAATACACGATCAGTCAATTGCACTGTCCATAAAGAATTAGAGATAATGCATAACATGAAATTATGTGAATATCTTCTGTAGAAAGTTCACAGAGCAAATGTCAAATCGTTTATTTTAGTGTTAAACTATCAAAAAAAAAAAAGAAAAAAAAAACTAACAATACACAGTATAAATAAAAGCAGATAGAATGATAATTACATTGCTGCAAAACACAACAATGTTTCAATTAACCATACTCTTCCTCTAATTTTTCCATTTTCAACAATCGCCTCATATCAAATTTCCGCAAATTTAATGACAAATATGCACCTTCCAGTAATTTTTCAGCATAACTTCGTCCAACAGCTAAGGCATGCTGCATCCCGCGATTCCCAAAGCCGCATAAGAAATGCAAATTTCGATAAAGTAAATGCTCGCCGATAATTGGTGAGTTGTCGAATGTATTCACATCTTCATAACCTGCCCAAGCGCTTTTAATCTAAAGATTACTCTAAAGATAGACTGCAAAATATGTCAAATTTTACTAGCATGCAAAGATAAATCTTACATTAATATGGAATAGGTGTTTTAATTCGGCTTAATTATTTTCAGTTAATTTATAATGATTTCATTTTTTTGTAGAAAAAGCAGCTCAACTATTGCGAATCTTGATATGAATTTTCTTAAATGGTAGCCACTGTTGAAGATAACAGGAAAATCTGCATTTATAAACGAAGAATTGAACTGTCCATGACGATCCAGAACCTCAAACTCATGCTTTCTAACTAATTATAATGGCTGCCCAAGAGTTCATTAACATGAAATACTGCCACAAACCATACTTTTAAATTTCTAAATACTGGAATACGTTTAACCAAAGTAGGCCAAATATCACTATAAAAATAGTTGTAATCCACTTCTAGATTCGAGTGATCAATTTTTTCATCTTCTTCCTGCAAAATTACAATCGTAAATACAAAAAAGAAAAAGAATGAACAGCAGTTTTAATCCATACTTTCCGCAGTTCTAAATTCCTAGGTAAGGAATATCGATTCCTTACCTTACTTGGGATTTTCCCACAAATGAATGTATTGCCAACTTCTTCCAACAAACAATAAACACCACTGGGATCGACAAGAGCTGGCATATCCAAAGCAGGAACATCAGGTACATGTACAACAAACATCATACGCTTCCGTGCAACAACTGGTATCTTAACGGCCAGCAAATCTCGTCCTTTCCCTATAAGTTTAAAGCTCTTGTTCAAGTTATAATTTCAAGTTTTTTTGGACTTCGAAACTTTTCACTATAAAATATTACAAGTAAAACAAATGTCTTACCAATTCTTGCCATTTCAGCAATGCGACCAGACCAAGCACCAGCAGCAACAACAATATGATTAGATCGTATGATCCTTGCAGAAGCGTCCGTCATTTGCGGCCGAACCTACAAATACATATACTAATTTTACTGTTGCAAATACGTATAAAAGATATAATAAAAATCAAGAAAAAAAAAATAAAATGCCCACATAAGCTCCGTAAATATGCATATTACGCCAAACTGCTTCATCGGCATCATCTGTAGTACCATGTGTTTGTGTAGTACCATGTCTTTGGCCAAAATAAAAACCTGAAATTGTATGATTCACATTTTAAAAAATTATGCAATTATGCCATTGAAGTTTAACATATTTCTACCTCCTTTTTTCTCAAATTATCGTTATTTTGCATTCTATATCCCACGAAACTAATTAACAGCATAAATACAAAATCACTTTAGATCTTTCATAACACCGACAAAATCACAAAATCACTTTAGATCTTTCATAACACTATCAGTTTTCCACATTCTGTTATTTTGAAAAGGAAAAAACGCAGCAGAATAAATCAGTTATTATAAGAGTTTAAGCAATATCTGTAATAATTAATAAATAGAGATAAAACTATTAATGAGATTTTACAAGTTTTGATATAATTGGCACAGTGTTTGGTTACTCGGTATGGTATGTCCTGGATCACTAAATAGTGACTATGTCATATTTAATTAGTTTAAAAATAGCTAATTAGGTTATTGAAAGTTATTCGAATGTTACTTCTTCCTAGTATATTATTTAGACATGTCGAAAACAAATAAAAACATAGAAAATTTTAACAGTATTTGCTCATACCTTCTACCTCCCCTTTAAGATACTGCACACCCAAAGTAAGGTTCTTTTCTCGTATAGCTGATAACAATTGCCAAGAGTCGATTGTACCTTCATTTTCCAAACCTGCAAAATCTCATATACTATTACTTTTACTTTATTTCCACCTTTCACAATGTCAGCGAGCTAATAAAATTAAACTTACCATATGAGCCAAGCAATACGTCGTCAAAATTGATGAAAGGAAACCTCGCACGTAACTGGCTACGGTTTAGCAAATCAATTCGGGCACCATTTCGCCTGAAAATTGCTTATACTTTTGTGAAGTAATTTTATAAATAATTCTGTGGAATAATTTATTGATGTTTTCTGCTTTTCTCATGCAGTCAATCACCTTCAAGAAGCTCACTTAAAATACATTAGGATGCAAATATGTGAGAGGACATAATGTTGCTGAGTGATTATGCTATCATATTCTCCCTTGATTTATCTATATTAATTTGATCCTAAACTGGCAAAAAAAACTTTAAAGTTAAACTCAGCATTATTCTTTAAAATTCACAGGTAAACCTAATGCAAATGAAGTGAAAAGAGAAAGACTGCATAACAAAATGAATATGAGGCAGATCCATGTTAGTATTGCTAAGTGAATTTTAACTTCGGCGTGTCAATCTATAGAAGAATATTTACAATAATTAAAGAAATACAAACGTTTGCACTTTCCAATTCCGTTTCATTCGATCCACTTCTTCTGCTGTACGAGCCAAATACATGAAACCCATTGGTAAAAAATGCACATCAGGAGGATCGTTATCTAAACTCGTTTTCATAAATTAAAAAACGCCACCTAATTTTGGTATTGCTAAATAAAAAAGACAAGTAATTAATTCGATGACTCAACCATATCTGTGGAAGAATTATCCACAAAAATCATCTTGTCTCTCAACTGACTGAGATTCTGGAATGCAAATTTACCTAAAATACGCAAATGTTGGCCAGCATGACGAAGGTATTCAGCAGCAAAAGCTGACATCGTAACATGTTCTGGAACTGAAAATTGTTGTGAGATACCACCACATGTTAACATCGAAGCACACTGTGCAAACTGCAAGTTGAACGCTACATTAGAAAAAAACAAAAAAACCACGGGAAACTGGATTTTCAGCTTTCATGTTCTCCAATGTTTAACTTTAACACGGATTCTTCATGGTATGCTCTAACATAATTATGTTTTACGAATATTGTACCTAAAACTTATGCACATTAAGTTTGAAATAAAAACCGCACTTCAAAGATGAATAAATGGTTTTTAGATTCAACCGTATTAGTCAATCAGCATAATGCCTATAATTAAAATGGTCTCGAAATACTAAAACTTTGCAAAATACTGAAGGATGGTTCTCTTTAAACTATATTCAACTATAATTGAAAATGAAAGTTTAAAGAAATGTTGCCTTATCGTTATTCTCCACCACTACCACTTTGTAGTCTTCATCACGAAACGTTTGCTTTATCCAATATGCAACAGACGATCCTATTAGGCCACCTCCGATGATTAACACCTAAAGATAATTCAACTTCAGACTTATGTAAAAGCTCTACTCTTCACGAGTATGGAATAAAACGATCCAAGTATCTTCAGAAGCTCGTCAAGTATGAAAGAGATCTAAAAATCTTCATTTAGAGTATTTTGACCAAACAATATTAAAACATTTCTTCTCAAATAAATCCACTTTCTGAGGGTTAAAGAAAACCGAAAGAAAAATTTTGAGCGATTGCTGAAGAGCGAAGCAGACACTGCGAAGGTAATGCGATTAATAGCCATAATTAGTATCTAATTTAATTACTTGAGTTTCGAACGGAAGTAACTCAAAATCCATCGTCTGCCGTTTGATATGTGCAATGGGATTATTCCTCTGATACGGATCCATTCTGGCCTGAATTCACGTAGTCCAATTTGTAAAATGTGGCATAATTTAGCATAAAATTACGAGCAGAACATCAGTCATTTAAGAAGCTATTGCAGTTCATCTTATTAAGAAATATATCAACAACGACTGCAATAAAAAAGATTGTAAAAACAATTAAAAACCATGCTATATTCATGTCGAAAAAGGAAAAACGTTATTCTTTATAAGAAATGTCTGTTTTTAGTGACATTTTTAGTGTTTTTTTTTATTTTTATTTCAAGTGATTTTTAAATTTTTTGTGAACTTTTAATGGCAAGAACTGAAGCTTAAATAAATAAGGAAAGAAAAAATTACGACATAAGTAATCTAGTTATTATTACTTCTTTCCAGCGTCTTTTCCAACGTTTTATATCATATTTCAAAGCATACCAGATCCGTTTCAGAACATCTTCTCCTGGTTCAAAAGATCTTTCGTTTTCGAAGTCTGAATGTCAACAATATCGTATTCACAAGAACAAAAACAAGAAAAAAAGAAAAATATTCTAGCTATTGTAAGTTCTTCATAATTCAGAGAACCATCAGAAGCCATTACTGATGCAAAGAGGATATAAGGGTACGTTAAGTAATACATTCTTGATGACAAGACACATAAAACCAATTTGTTCAACAGCAGACTATTTTATTATCAGGAAGCTAAAGAGCAGAAAATTCTATTCTACTTAAGTCACTTCGGAAATTATATTCAAATCCCTGATAAAAGATCAAACCTAAGACTTACTCACTTTGCCATCTGGTTAAGGATGTTGTACGAAAGAATGCTGCATTTATCCTGAATAGCGATAGTTGATAAAAACCTACTAAAATATTTTTCGCTGTCCACATCTCTGCAAAAAGCAAAATCTACATCAAAGATAACAAAATTTACATCAAATTACATAATACTATGCCAGTTATGACCGAAACAAATAAGAGTAGCAGCAGATGTAAATGCAGTTCACCATTACTTTTCGATATCATCCACTTTTTCTCCTCGCTATGATCGCTCAGCACGCGTCAACTCCTTCCGAAAAACCTCCTTCAACGTTCTCCATGCAGTCATCAAGGTTACAAGATTATACTAAATTATACTGAATTAATTAAAAAAAACTCAGTAAATGATGCATAGTTTTAAACTTTCATAACTTTTCAAATGAACTTTATAAAGTTATTCTATCTGTAAAATTTCCCTCACATTTTTTTTGTTAATGAATTTTCTCGGTACAAATGTATTATTCATTCTGTAGGAACAAGTTTTTTTTTGTTATTACCATGTATCGAATGTTATCAATGTATCAATAGAAGTTATTGTAACAATATTGTAAGTTATTATTTAATTAAATGAATAACTAATTGAAAGAATGAAAGATTTCATAGCATTGCATGCATTCATTTAAAAATATCAAAGAATTATCTTTCGAAAAAAGAAAAACTTATTTAATTTAATTGAATTTACTGCCAAAAATTTACAATTATTTACATTTTCACTTTCTCTACGTGACTTTTCAAACAATTATAGTTAAAATTTCAAATATTTTCAAACAATTATCGTTAAAATTTCAAATATTTTCAAACAATTATCGTTAAAATTTCAAATATTGTCTTTATCTTAAAGTTATTTCTTACTTAACTAAATCATAACATTTCTCGTGCATTCTATAACTTTGTATATCGCAGAAATCTTAACGATTCCTAAATCTTCACAACACACTCTCGTCAATTCAATCCATATCTCCCAACCATAACTCAATATTGTTGCATTCTACACCTATGCTACCAATTGCGAAATGTACTCTAAATGCTGCTAGTTAATGATATCTGATAGTGATATTTTTTTTTTGAAAAAGATATAACGCAGTTATTAATTATTTTTTCTCTAAATTTTAAACTTTTACCAAAAAAAAAAAATTTTTAAATTTGAGATTTGAAAAAAAATTTACACATTCTGTTGGAAATTTACAAATGTAACTATAATATGCTTGTAATTATTAAAATTTTTTTTTTTTTTTTTAAGCGATTATTTTATTATGAGCTATATATAATTGCTAATTTATCAATTAAATTATCATGAAGGTTGTTTAAGGGAATTCTTTTTTTTTTTTTTTTTTTTGAAAAAGAATGTATTATGAAAATAATTCAAAGCACTTTGAATTTTCGAAATATTATTAGTAGCAATTGTATTTGTATTCAGATAAGAAAAAAAAAACACTGTAATAAAGAATAAATTTTTGTTGATGTTTGTATAAGTATGAAATACAAAAAAATTTATTTTGCATTTTTAAAAGAGAAAACAAATGTTAATTTGGTCGTTATATGTTCATGTAACGTCATTGTATATTGTAGAACGTCATTATATGTCATATTACGTTATGTTGCGTCATTATACGTCTTATAAAGATCATGTAACTTTATCACATTTTTAAAGGAAAAATAATTCCATTGAATTTCTTTTTTTTTTCGTTTGGAATATTTCAAAAAAGAAAGTATTAATATTGCAAAATAATTTCAATTGAAATTTTATAATTATTTACAATATAACGAAGTGCCGTACATAAAGATTTGTGCTACGAATACTTAGGAATACTTCGTGATTACTTCGGAATCACTCCTCGGACTAAAAGAACTCGCCGTAGGTTATGCGTCAACACATTCAAATATTCCATGTAATTGGAAAGAGCTAATTCTTTTTCTGGTAGTTCTGGAAGATTTAATATTATCAAAGCATTTATGCTGGACATCTCGAATATTTTTCCATTTAGACGTAAAGCCGAATTAACTTCAAGTCTTACACGCTAAAAAGTATGCGTAATGCAATTGATTTAAAAAGTTTCGATTATTTGTGATGCAGTTGTCTTTTAAATCACTGAGCTGATTAAATTTGCACTTTTCATGCTTTGGGAAATTCAAGAAAAAGAAACATAATTCATATAATTCAACATAAAAAGTTTAAAAAAAAACAAAAAAAACAAATCTCTTCTGGTAGATGTTCATCCGATTGATTGGATAAATTAGTTAATGATTTCCGAATGATAGTGTTGGTTACTTCTGATTCAAACAAACTGAATGTAAACTTTCGTTCACATTTAGATTTTCTTCTACATTTGTCATTTTCCAGGTCATTATTTGAGTGTATGCTGAAAAATAGAACGAATCTGAAACTGGAGAGTTGAACTTTGGAAATGTTGAAAATTGAAACACTAATTTTGGTGAATTAGCAAACAGAACAAGCCAAATTGCTATCCTATATATAGTAAAGTTAAAATAAGCTTGAAATTCCTCGTTTTTTTCTTTTTTTTCCAAAAAAATTGGTGTGCAAAAAGATTTCTGATGGAGAAGATAAAGAAAAAACAGGAAGCAAACATTTGAAATGGAGTGAGCTATGGAAGATTTGCCGGAAGCAAATTGTTTCCGAAATTCTCAGGCGTACAACCGTTCACTTGGATGGTTTGGGAGAGAATTTCAGGTTCATCTTTTGTAATATAGTAAGAGGAAACAGAACTTATCTGAATTTCCGAAGCATCAGGATCTTGTAATGCACAACTAAGTTTGACAAAATCCTGATGCATAACAAATTTTTTAATTGATAAGGTTCGGATGCACAACTAAGTTTGACAAAGTTTTGATACACATCTATCTTTGACAAAATCCTGATGAACAACGGACTTTTTAATTGACAAGATCCTGATGCATAACCTCCTTTTGATAAAATCTTGAGGCACATCTTTTTTATTGACAAAATCCTGATGCACAACTCACTTTGACAAAATCCTGATGCTTATCTACCTTTGACAAAATCTTGATCATAACGAACTTTGACAAAATCCTGGTGCATAACAAATTTTTTAATTGACAAGGTCCGGATGCACAACTAAATTTGACAAAATTTTAATACNAACTATCTTTGACAAAATCTTGATAAATAACAAACTTTGACAAAATCCTGACATAATAACTTTTAATTGACAGAACCTGATGAATAACTAACTTTGCATAAATCCCGATGCATAACAATCTTTTACAAAATCCTGATGCATAACGAACTTTTTAATTGACAATATCCTGATGCTTAGGAGATCCTGATACTTTTTAATTGGCAAGATCCTGGTGCTTATCTATCTTTGACAAATTCCTAATGCATAACTAACTTTGAATAAATCCTGATGCATAACTAACTATTTAATTGATAAGACCTGAAGCTTAGGAGATCCTGATACAGAGCACTGAAGGATATCAAACGGAGACAAAACGAATGTTTACTGAATTTGCATACCATTTTTTTCATTTTCGCATTGTTTTCGATTTTGATCCAGAATAACTTGGGCCTAAAAATACATAATTGTTGTCTTGAATTTTTCTCGCCATTTTTGCAATATTTAATTCTACTATAAAAACTACCATTTCATGCATGTTGATTTAAAGATGATAAGGGAGTGTTAATTTTAAATTGAATTCATAAAGGATAAAATAGTTCAAACTGAATAACTAAATTTCAGCATTATATGACCCAAAATTCAATTTTCATCATAATGTTTCGATAGGATGATGCTTGCGATGATATTAATAGATCAGTTATTTCGCTTAATTAATCCATCAGACTAGTTACGACCTTTTACCTTTAACTGCCCAATTTGAGGTGCAGTTTTCTAAACCAACTTAATTCCCACATATAAATATTTATATTAGTCATATTCCGGCATATTTTTACATCGTTCAACTGTTATCATTGACGGCGAAAGAAGCAAATGCTTAAATAATATCATTTGAAATAATTTTAAAACTTTATTTTCATAAGAAAATAAGAAAAAGCTAACAAGAAAAAATGTAAGAAAAAAGATATAAGAAAAACCCATTGAGCGACGTTTCTTTTTCGACACATTTGATGTATTAATTTTTTATTATAATCGCTATATTTCATGCGCCGATATATCTGGAGTGGCAAATTCTTCCAGCTGAAGAAAATAGTTATGTGATAAAAAAAAATTTGTGACACAATCGATCAAAATTTTTTCTTTTTAAAATTCATCATAATAATTATAAACTTTTTAAAATTTTTGCTTATAAAATAAAGCAAAAGAAATTGATTGCCATTTTATTGGACGAGAAAGCTGATTGGGTAAATTACTAAGTTGATTAGGTAAGAAAGTTAATTAAATTGATGAAACTGTAATTTTCTCATTTTTTCTTCCACTTCAAGATCTTATTCGACTTTATCATCTCTCAATTTTTGCTCTTGAATTTTAATTTAAAATATTAGCGAAAATGAGTTGAATCCCTTGCTTATGCACTTTTAGAAATTTAATAAATTAAAAAGAAAATGAGGAACGTACATATAAATCAGCACCGATACGCATTTCGAACAAAAAATTTCTCCATGTCCTGTTGTAATTGTGATTTATTATCATCATGTCTTACAACAACAAATATTCGTAGATGACAATTGCGTCAGACCTAAAAAAGAAGATGCTAGCATGGAACTGTTATTGCTATATTTGATTTGGAAGTGCACTATACAGCATCTTTGCTTCAAAACTAGAACGACCCATGAATTAATTTGAATCTTTTTTCAAAAAAAAAAAAGTCAATATGATAAACGATAAACACCTTACGTTGTTTGAGTAAAAATGAAATAAGAAGAGATCACCATCATGAAAAATCCACCACACGTCAATATTTCCGGCCATTCTGTATTCATTCTCCGGAAAACAAGGGATACCTTTTAGTACAAGTAAGCACATATCTTGCATTGAACCATGTTGAAGACAGTCTATAATTTAAAAATAACTTTATAAAGTCAAAATTTAAAGTTTCAAATCTTTAATAGGTAAAAAAATACAATTTTATATATTTCTGATAACACAAGATAAAAGTATCTCACGGAGGAAATGCCATTGAGCACTTTCATCATACAGTTCTTCGGGATACATACCCAATAAAGTATTTGGACGTAGTGGGCCGATGCCACAACTTTATATCAGTATTGACAATGCACCTTCCAGTTGATTCGCTTCATATATAAGTGATAAACAGAAGCCACGATCGCACTTATCATTTCTTCCAATAGCTCTTTTTTCATATGTGCCGAAATTATCTATAAATTGAAAGTTTTAGAATTACTGGTCTTCTTTCTATCACTTAATATTTCATTTACTATCACAAAAAATCTTTGAGATGTCTATAATTCAATCGTTCAATTCATTCCAAATTATCAAATAATTTCATCGTTGATAAATTTATTTTTCAAACTAAATTACAATGCAATAATATGGCTAATCCTAATGAAATAGAATAATATCTTTATGGAATATTGATTTTATTTTATTTTTTCTTAGTAGAATAGTAAGGCAAATATTTTTTAGCGTTAAATTTTCTGCTTCTCACATTGAATGCTTTAAGTTTTTGTTGTTTGTTATTTTGACATTTGAACAGAAAATCAAATTATTCGTGAAATACTCCCTTAGCATTCTTACTGATAGATTGACCTTCATGTAATGCTACAGCAACAGTCAAACCACGACCTTTTTTTAACTGACTTGCAGGACTGATCAATTTTCGAGTGCTTTCATTCTGTTGCCAGTGTTCAGCTAATAGCTAATCGCAATTAAAAGTAACTGTGGTCGCCAATTTTTTGGATGTGGTTGTTTGTCTTCCAATTTTGAAAGTGAAAATTGAGCACTTACTAAGTATAAGTCCTATCATTCCATCACTCCATTCTTTCTTATCACTGAAAATTATACAATTATACCTTATCTTTTTTTACCTAATAATGTTGATACGTTTGCAACTGCGGTACATTTTTGCATAAATTTGAAATCTGTGACTATTTTGATAAAGAAAAAAAAGCAAAAGTTGTCGAAATAAAATGAAATTTGCAAATTTTCAATTTAAAATGCAAGCACAAATTTGCTATACGCTTACTTTTAAAAAATTTCCAACTTAAAATATTTTAAGCAAAATTGTCATTTAAAATTAATACATGCAAAAAAAAATGAAAATATCAAAGATGTTTCAGTAATTTCTTAATATTAAATTTCTTTTTTCACTTTTTGTCTGGTATTTTATTAAGAAGTTTTAATTTGAATTTTCATTAATTTGTTTAAAAAAATATACCCTTCTCATGATACATATAAATCATACCACAGAGTAGTGTGACAATAATAGCATAAATCCAATGAGTAGAGAACATTGTAAATAAATTATAAAAAGCATAGCAATGTTCCAAACAATGATAATGTCCTGAAAATGAATTTTTTTTCTTTTGAGAATTACTAAAAAATTTTTTTTCCTACTGTAAATATTAAAGATTAATCAAGCAGAAAAATTTGTCAAATGATAGATGTCATTTTTTCTTTTTTTTTGAAATAATCTTTTATTTGATCTCTTTAAATGTCGAACAAATTTTATCATGTAACTTGGTTTTTAAAATAATTTGAAAATTTATAAATTTTTATGAGACTCTACCAATGGTAACATTTGAAGCGAGGCCTCCAATTCGGTGCACCAAGGATGAAGTGCAAGAAACAAGCAAGATTAATGAAAGCATTGCACATCAGAAAGAAAAAAATCAACGATTGGCGCAATTCGATCCAGTGCTGCCTAACAAAGTATTGTCAATTCTGCTATTAACATCGTTAAAATTAAACTTCAAAAAAAGAAAGAAAAACTTTATATCAAAATAATGCATTCATTTAGTTATTTTAAAATGATTATTTCTCGCATTCTATTTAGAACTTATGATAATGTTATAATCATTTATCAGTGCAACTAATATCGTATATAAATATTAATTAATATGATAATTTAACGCGTAATAACAAATAATAATGTGTAATAATTAATTAATATGATTTGTATTTATTTTTTCTTTCAACGAATACAAAAGGATCAATGCTTTTTATACCATCGAAATAGCTCATTCCATTATGATAGCATTTGAAATGATCGTAAGAATGGTAAAGCATCATCTTTTGCTATCGATTGCAAGAGACGTGAAGCATCTATGAGAATATTTATCAAAAAAAAAATTGGAAAATTTTTTTTTGACAAATTCAATTATTATTAAAAAAAAGCTGACGAATTAATTTTTGTTAATGAATAAAAGATATAAAATGACAAAAATGATAAATACTACCAAAACATGATGTAAATGCGCCAATCATAACTATCCATGCTGATGGCTAGGTTAATTCAGCTACTACCATACCAGATCCATTCATACTTTGTCCATATTTATCCCGTAATACAGGACCTAAAATTGGTTAAACTATAAATTTAAATGTCATTATTAAGTAAAACATATTATAGTGTATAGTAAATTAACAATGATGAAAAATTTTACACACAAAAATGAATATCATGTATATGTAGATTGGAATAATATCCATATAAAAATAAATATGAATGAAATATCATATAAATGTAGAATAGAATAATAGAAATAATAAATGTCCAAAAATAAAAAATATTTTTTTACCAGTAGTTGTTGATCCGAAAGAAATAAATGACTGATGTTGTTAATTGTACGGCAATTGTTCCCTGTGGTATACTTTTTTGAGGATCTTTTAAATCACCTTAAAAATTACCTTTGTATTTAGCACGAAATTCAAAATTTGATAGTTTTAATAGCATAGATGTTTATTTATTGTTGTTTTGTTTTGTAGTTGTTTTGTTTTAATGTTTATTTAATCCTAATAATTAATGCAGTATTCTTGATTAATGCACAATGAGAAATTTTAAAGAACAAATCCAATTACTTAATATTATCATATATTTTGTGACGGAGATCAAAACATTGAACTGCACGTTTTAAATAAACAATAATAATTATTTAATAAACAATAAAAATTATTAATGGATAAAAAAATAAGCAACAAACAAACCGCTCATATTTGCGTTTGTCATAATACCAGTAACACTTGGAAAATAGATCGCTATTACAACAAAAAATATTGTTGCGACATCCTAAAATTGTTTAGAACTAATTTATTCATTAAATCGATAATTTACATGCAAAATAAAAAATTTATGACAAATTTTTTCTAAATTTAACAGCTTTAGGAAAAAATAGAAGATGCAACTGAAATATTATTTCTGCAAACTGTACTTTCACGTTTTTCTTCTTCAAAAAAAAAAAGAAAGTTAAACGAGCGACTGAATTTTCAATTTTCAGTCAATAATTAACCGAAATTGGTGAAGATAAGCAGCTCATATAAATAAAAGAGGAAAAGTTAAACGAGCGACTGAATTTTCAATTTTCAGTCAATAATTAACTTGTTAATACATGCATTTTTTTTCCTTCAATATACTATCTACTGTTAGTATTTCAGTTTTGGATTTTAATTTAAAAATCCTCAAACTTTAAATCATCATTTCTAATTAGTCCTAAAAATTTACAACAATAGCAATAAAACGATATTTTCACACAAGATTAATTTATTACCTGAAAAATTTCCAATTTTTTTATCAGTAACATATTGTTTTTGGTGCTGCTTCGCCTTCATTCATATAATGACTACCCAAATTTGCTAAAATAGCTAAAAAAAAAACATGAATGATAAAGAATAACAAAAAAATTAAAAAAAAAAAGGAAACCTACTAGAAAAAATTGAAACAAAAATTGAAATGCTTAAGTTAAACTAATTAAAATGTAAGTTCGTTAAGGTATATTAAGCTAAAATGTGCAACAAACTGATAAATGATCAAAAAATAAATAAAAAGAAAAAAAATTCAAACAAAAATTGAAGCATAAAATTTGAAATCTTAAGTTAAACTAATTAAGATAATTGAAATAGTTAAATTAGACTAATTAAAATATATCAAGCTAAAATGTGCAACAAACTGATAAATGATCAAAAACAGACAATAAAAGAAAAAAAAAAAAGTCAATTTACACAATTACAGAGAAGGATGAAAAAAATTGCATAGTTGTTAAAAGTTGTTGTAAGAGTAGCAAGAAAACTTAACCAAACAACACAACCAATTAGAATGCCAGAGAAAGCCTTCTAGTACGTTAGTGTTTGGTTGCCGCACGAATGAATTGCGGAACCACCAACGAAGACGACAAATGGCACTGCAAAGTGTTTGATTGTCAAAGGTACCGTAATGACACAAATCGTCGTGTGTGGTCGTCGATAGATGTATTGGATGTATGTTACTGGCATGCAGCAACGTATCAACCTATCATCCAAAATAACACCCACGAAGATTGCACGATGAAATTCTCTTTTCAAAGACACCAACGAAGATTGCTGCCATTGAGATAAGCATATATACCAATGAGATCTAAAACAGAACCAATGATTTATGAAAGTTGGAAATTTCCAATTTTTACCAACGTTTAACAAAACATTTCAAATGTACATTTAGCATGTATATTTCTATAAGTGATGGGAAATATAATGATAATGATAAGTTATCAACTAAAATATATATTTAGCAGATAAATGATGAAAAATATTGTGATATTGATAAGTGATCAAAAATATTGTGCATAACAAAGCATTAAATAAATTGCTTAATTAACTTAAACTATTTCATTAATCTACAACAAATATTTAGAAGTGTTAAGTGAAAATTTGTGACAACTAAGTAAGGAAAATTGCGCAAATTAACAGATTTTGGAAATAATTTGCAATATTTTACCAACTAATCAGTTTGCAATACTTTTATTTGAAAATATCAATTAGTGAAAAGCCTAAATTTTATTTTTTAATTTAATTAATCAAAAAATTGCAGTATGAATTATAGTATGAATCATATTCAACTATGGAAAAGGACATTTTACAATAGTTTCTATTGATTACTTATACTTTAAATTTCAAAAAAAGAAAAAGTGGAATTAAACAAACAATTAGGACCGGTGCAAAGAATTGTACAAATCGAACATCAACGACAACAATAAATATAAATAATAAAATAATGGTACCATATACACGATATTATTAGACATCATCCCAGTAAAGTCTAAAAAATTAAAAAAAAAAATATTGCTTTTTATTAATTCATTATTATTTTCCACCATTTCGCCATTATTTTCCATCATTTCATTATTATTTTCCATTAATTCATTATTCATTCTGGACTAATAATATCTGTCATGCTTATATTTAACTGAAATGCATTATATAAATAATTCAAAAATCAATTGACAATTAATAAAAACAACTAGCCGGTATCATCGTGTACTGCTTGACCACCAATTGTCATATTTGGTGCTTTATACAGCTAAATTTTTGGGTTTCAAATTAAATTAGTTTTGAAATAATAATAAAACTAAATTGCCAATCTAATTAATTAGTTGTTCTAACAAAGATCAAATTGCAATTCCAGCTAATTAATTGTTTTAATCAAAATTAAAACAAGCTTGTAATTAAAATGTTATAACGATATTATTTCTTTGTCGATTTACAAGAAATACTTCAACTGCTGCGATTATATACATAGCGCATGCACCTGCATTTCTCAAATAAAACAATATGCCAACAGCGGTACCAAATTCAATACTTGAAAATTTCATGAAATCATATAATAAGTACCACCAGCTTCGATGACACCATTCGTTGCAATAGTGTTCAAACTGGTCGATGTTAAAAAAGTCTATAATCAAGTTAGAGGCTAATCATCAAGTTCACTTCAAGAAAATTTTCGGCATTTTGAAAAGGAATTCAATTTTGCAATTATTTTTCCTTTTCACCTATTCAGTTCAGTTGAACATATTTTGTTAAGTCAATAAAAAAAAAAAGTAAATTGAAAATTTTTTGAAAATTAAAATTAATTTTTGAAAAAAGGAAAAATCTGATTTCATTTTTATTATAACAAATAATCTAAAAATACTAGAACTGTACTATTGGATTGATTGTTAACAATTAATCTTCGGAAAAATTTCTTTAATATAAATTGTGTAATTTAATGATAATGAAATGATCCATCCATTCTTACACAAAACATGCATAGAAAAGTCATTGCAATGCACTGGCCAATTCCCATAATGCCAACGATCCAAAATAATTGTAAAAATACGATTGCACCAAAAATATGCTATGTAGTCGGTAAATACACACCCAAAATAATGCAAAGATTTGCCTTGATAACATTATCATGATAATAATCATAATTTAAATAACAATTTTATATCCAGTAAAAAAGTGAATAGATTATTAAATTGAAATGTTATACCGAAAAAAAAAATAAAGAAATTTGATGATTTAAATTCATTTTTCTTTAGAAAGCAAAATTTCGATTATTTTGCGCTTTTCAATTTCATTTCCACAAACTTAAACCTTATTTTTTTTCCATTATTAAATATCTTTCCATCTAATTGGCAATCATTATTTGCTAAATGATTTCAGCAAATTGATTAATTAATCTGATGCTAAAAATAGTACAAAGCATTTATTATTTGATCTAATGAGTTAATTAATCACTTTACACTTTGTGTGTTAGTTTAAATTACAAGTGTACTGATTGAAGATATGTGAATATTTGCTCTGAGATCCTTCCAACATTTAATATATAGTCCTAGAGATCTGTGGCTCAATTTTTGGAAGAGTGAATTTCAATAAAAATTTATTTTTTAAAAATTTAAAAAACAATTTAGCTAGTAATAAAATGAAGTATAATCATTATCTCTTATATCACTATCATTATCATCATCATTTTAAGCGTCAGTAATATTGATTATTTGTTATGATTCAAAATATTAGATTTCTTTATAAATATTATTCCCATATATATATATATATATATATATATATATTACTTGATAATTTAATTAGCAGCACTTTAATTCATGATAACAATAAATTAAATTAATAAGATCCCTCTACTCCATATTCCAAGGTAATATTTCGAATTTTCGATGTAAATTCTTGGGGAAGTTATGGAACAATAAAACGATAATTTCGAACTTTTTTTCGCATGTGTTTATTATCATTAACATTTTGGACATTGAAACTTTTAAAAAATGCGATAATTAATGGAAGATTTTTATTACCAGCATACAATGATAATTCATTAGCCACAGCAATACCTGTAATTCATGCAATCTTTTTATCATCAAAGATAAAGATATTTTCAAAAATTGTCACATATATATGTCACACATATAAGCAGTTGAATTTTTTTCTGAAATTATAACTTTTAGTTAAATATACTAGCGTAATTTACAAATAATATGAAATATCACGAAAGAGATAGATGCTAAATTTCAAAAAATCAAAAATATTTATTTTGAATTTTGATTTAAAAAGAAAAATTAACTTAATCATAAAAAAGTTACTGTGAAATTTAAATGAAAAAATAAATCTGAAAAATAAATGAAACAAAAAATAATTCTACGATAGGAAATTTTTAAATAATTTTGATCAATTCAAAATGCACAAATTTATACTTTTACACAGGATAAATAACTTACTTCCATCTAATGTACTACTGGTGTCACAACAGGATACTTTAGTATGATGTTCTGTCTTTTTCTCACCATTGTCAGTCCAAATTGTAATATTTTGATTTCTAAAAATATTTGATAGTTAAGATGAAATATTTGTGCTATAAAATTTTGGATAATAATATCATTAACGTGCTAAGTGCGCAGTTAAGACTTATAATAATGAAATGCAAATGAATATATTAAAGGGTAAATAATTAAACAATTAAGGAGTTATCAGGAACAATAAAGTGCAAGCGAATGCAAAATTAGATGTATATGTTTTTTAAATAAATTATATAAAAGTGAGAAAATAAAATTTTTTAATTGTTTATGAAATTTACTAATTTATCTTCTTTTCTTTTCCCATTTTGAGTATTAATTACAAAGTATTAATATTAATTATTGATTAATATAGCTCAGCTAATGTTACTATACTAATGTGTTGGTGTTTAATGTTTAAAATTTTTAATAATTAATATTTAATTTTAATGTTTAGTGTTTAACGTTGAATTTTTGATCTAATATCTTTGTAATTCGCAATCTGCAGAGTATTATCCAAAATGCGCAATACAATCCATCAATTGATATTCAGAATTTATTGTTCGTAATGATAATTTTATCATTCATCCTGTCAAAGCATAATGTTTTGTAGAATTTGAAAAGTTTTATGTTGTAAAATTTCACATTGATTATTTTACATGAAAGGTTCGAGAACACTTTTTCCATTTTTTATATTAGCTTCATTTGCTTATTTTTGAAATCTTTCTTAAAAAAATTTATTTGCAAAAAAAAAAGAAGAAATTTTGTCCCATATAATTAAATTCTGCAATTAATTAAAAACTAAATACTGTTAAATTTTGTTATTCATTTATTTTTTGTTTTTTCTACTATTTTATTTGTTGTTCCAATAATTAATAATTAGACTAATGAGTAGTATTAAATTTAAAAAAATGAAATATAGTGATAGATTTTACTGTAATATTTGTATCACCATAACCAATCTTCGTTTTTTAATGTGCAATTAGTGGGAAAAAAGTTTTATATCAAATAAAAAATATTAGTTCAGTGAAGTAAAAGAATTTGATGACATTGCAATGTCACTGCGCTGAAATTTTTTTTTGGACAAGCACAAACTAGCTTATGGATTCTAACATTAACTTTTATGGATGTATAAATCATTAATTGAATACCATAAATTGTAGTATTAACAAAGTATGGTGAGCAAGATGCCATTTTTATATAAATTAGAACTGGGAATTGAAGATGATCTTAGAAATCCAGCCAAGTTAGGCTGACCCAAGCATAAAAAACTTCCTGATTTTAAAATTTTTGTAATTCACCAATTAATAAAAATCTTCATTCCTTTCTGTCAAAACTTCTATAGCATAAATTTTTAAATTTTCCTGATTTTAAAATTTTTGTAATTCACCAATTAATAAAAATCTTCATTCCTTTCTGTCAAAACTTCTATAGCATAAATTTTTAAATTTTTAAAAAGTTAACGAAATTTTTGTTACTTTGGCTTTTCGATTAATCATCTATTTGTTAACTGCCTAGAAATTTCAGTGTAATACATGAAAAAATAAAGCCAACTATCACACAACCATAACTTTATGGTAATCATTTTCAATCTTAATTAATTAGCAGACTAATTAACTTTCAACTTCGTAAAAAAAAAGGTTTAAGTTGCATAAATTATATTATATGGGAAATGCCTTTTCATTGATTATGACTAAAAAGGAAAATAAAGGACGGTTGAATGGACATATTGCTTGCAACGAAGTGACAAGTGACTGATAAGGAATGCTTTGTAAAAGCTTATCATTTGTTATCAATTGTTCAAAGATTCTTCCTTTTTTTCTCAAGAAAGATATATTCTATAGTTATGATATCTGTCTGCTATATGCTACTAAGTTATTGCTATAGAAGCTTTCATCCTGAACTGAATTATTTCAACCAATATTAGATATATAATGTTTAATGATCTCAATAACTTAATTGATAATTTCATTAAAAAAAAAAGCGAATTGCATTGATCGAATTTTATAAAAGGGGTGTTTTACCAGCAGGGTCATTCAGGGAGTCGGCAATTAATTACAATAAGAAAATTCTTGAAGAATGGACATATAATTGAGCTGAATTTATAAGATCTATAGCAACTAATTAATCTATTCATGAATATTTGATCATATTTCAAGATATTCGAATGAATAGCAATTTGTTTAAAATTCTATTGTCTTTGTCGCATTATCTCTTTTACTTCTGCCACACTAAATGATAATATTAAAAAAACAAATCCATTCTTTTCTTCCAACTTAATAAAGATAGCTACATAACTTAGATTACTGCGTAAGTAATGAAAATTATGCTGTAGGGTGACAAAATATTTCACAACGAAAAAATTTATTGAAATAAAATTCGAAAAAAATCACAACATTCAACCTTTTGAACAGAAACCAACAAACTAAAATTAACTAATAAATGAGGCATGAAAAGATAATTGACTCTATAAAAGATAATATAAGAAGTTTATTGAGTTTAGTACAAACTATATATATATGTATCACAGAGACAAAAAAAGTTACAGTAATTAAGTTGAAGTCACGTAAATAGGAAGACATACATTAAAATACAAATTGTAAGAAGTGTAAAAAACAAAAAAGTTATTGAAAAAAATTTAATCGAACAAAAATTAATCATAAAATATACATAAAATGGTGGAAGAAAAAAGGCAAATTGCAAAAAAAAATTAGATATAAGAAAGTATCGGTCGTATATAAGAAAAAAAATTGCGTAAAGTAATTTGAATTAACAGAAAAAGTTGTAAAAATAAAGCCAACAATAAGACCTAGAAAAAGCAAAATGCAAAGTGGGCAAAATTTATTTAAGCCATAAAAAACGCACGATTGAGCTAACAGATGAAATAAAAAAGGAATAGGTCAATATCTGAAATAATTGAATTGAAATCAGAAATGCAATGAACTATTCAATCGAAAGTTGAAATATAGCAAGAAAGATGAAAAACGAAACAACTAGCAAGAATTTAAAATCAAAATTTAGATATAAAAAAAAATAATATAATTTTTGAAGTTTGCTTTGAAGAAGTTTCACTCTTCTCCAACAAATCTTTCGGCAATATTTTTTCACCTATATTTACATATACATGTCAAGCATATTGATGGTTCTTCACAAAGTAATACTGATCTGCAACTTTTAAGCGCAAAAATAAAATACGAAATCGATAAATGTAATCCAGCGCATATTAACATTTTCCCAAAAAGATAATTTTAACTTTCAGATTGATCCTGACATATTACTGCAATTAGCGGCAAGCTTAAGTATCACTAATACTTTTGTAATATTTTATAGCATTCAGAAAAGCTGAAAGTGATATGCTGAATGATAGAATATTATCTTTTAAAGGAAGTATAGTTTTGATACCTTCTCTTAATTTTCTACAAAATGTCTGTCTGGTCAGTTAAGCCGATTAGCTGTGTAAAACTGATAGCTTACTGAGGTATTTGTAACAGTGTAAATGAAACCAATATTAAAAATATTTCAAGGATAATGAGCTTCAGTGAATTACAATTAAAAATTTCTAATCAGCAAATTAAAATTTGAAATTTTTAAGCCAACGATGAACTCTGCAAATAGCATCCAGCAGGCTAAGATCAAATTAAGAAAAGTTGGAAATTTTATGAGATATGGGAATTAAGAATTGTATTTTTTACCTATTATTAACTGATTAGGTGGCAATGTTAAGCATTAAGTTAAAACATGTCGTAACGGATGTAACATTTGGTAGTCGTTAAATTTGGAATTACCTAGGTAATTCATCGTTATTTGTTCCAATTTTTTTTTTTTTTTTTGACATTTTCTCTGTTTAAAATGGTTCTGCAACATTCTGCAAGATAATTAATTGGGAAATTTCAAACCTTCTTAATTACATATCAAAAAAAAAAAAATCATGCGAGATCAAAACTATCAAAAGTTTTCTAGATGATAAGATTTGATGTAGAGTCTATTTATTATAAATTCAAAAGTCATATTTGAATTTAAAATTTCTACAAACTATTCCAAACTAAAAAGCAATTTTAAATCGATCTTATTGATAAAAAGCATTTTTCCATTCTGTTACCTTCATTAATTAATTAACATTTTTTTAAAATTAATCACATATTGTTCGCATTTTGCTAATAAAGCTAATTGGCATAATTCAATTTGGTATCACTTTTGGTGACATTTGGACCAATACATATCATATTGAACTGGAATAAATGTATTGTGATAAAAAAGGAATGAAAATTTTGACATTTAATTTAAACGAAGAAAAAATTCATCATAAACTCAAAAAACGACAGGGATACGGTCGTCGCAATAATCAACCAAAAGCATGTAGAAGTACAGAAGAAAACAATTTTCACTAATTAACCATCACTCTTTCTCTTTGTCATAACATGTCAACACATATCTTCGCCTACTTTATCATCACTCACTATGCCGATCTTTACATATGTCACAGCAACCACTCTTTTTTCACAAACAAGCTAAATGATGAAAGAAATGCGCATATGCATTGTATGTATGCTTTTCAATGAAGCATAGAAGCATTAGAGAAGAATACGACAAATTCACATTAATTAGTCTTACCCTTTGTTATCTATGAATATAAACAATGCATTTTTTTTATTACAACTTTCCAATGTTTTATGTCTCAATGTATTGCTTATTAGACATACACACACACACAAACACACACACATAAAAAAAAACAAAAACAAAAGATAAACGAATCAAAATAATAC
>JARVGP010001057.1:0-11945 GCA_029876185.1 Mansonella ozzardi
GTGATGATGACAGACGACAGAAAAAAGTTAACAAAAAAAAAAAAAAAAAGAAAGAGACCAAAAGCATGACAGTAACAAAAAGTATATTTGAAAGAGGAAAAAAAAAAAAGATACAAAGATTATAAATTTATATGATAATGTAAGCGAGAGAAAAAAATTAAAAACGATGAAGCAATTTTGTTCAAAATTGTTACGTGTGAAAAGTTTTAGCGCAATAGAAAAATTACAATGATGCATTAATTTTACCTCATCTTCACCTTCCTTACCTTCTCTAATTGAATTACTTGCTTTAGCAATTAATTTCTTCGACAAAAGCAAAAAAAAAAGAAAAAAAAAAAGCTCATTTAGGTGAGAAGCAATTATGACTATCTTAGAGGTAATAAATTTTCTTTTTCATTTTAAAAATTCATTTCATAATGATAATTTCGAATAATTTGTGAGAAAAAAAGATTAAGAGGGAAAAAGCAATTAAAGTAAGACCAGAATTGCAGTTCACTTCAATTTATCCGACCAATTAATTA
The DNA here is from genome assembly GCA_029876185.1 of Mansonella ozzardi. Taxonomy (NCBI): domain Eukaryota; kingdom Metazoa; phylum Nematoda; class Chromadorea; order Rhabditida; family Onchocercidae; genus Mansonella; species Mansonella ozzardi. The sequence continues at coordinate 522 of JARVGP010001057.1, forward strand.
ATTAGCTAATAAATATATTAATGAACTGTGAGCAAAATTGCATATTTATTTTTATTATATAATTTGTTAAAAAATAATGGCAAAGATTGCTTGAAAATCGCTTATATGTTATGTTAGTTTGATTTTTTTTCCTTCTGTACTTTCATTTTCTAATTGTTTCGTTCCCTTTTTTTGCTTAAGCAATTAATTAAAGAGGAAAGAGAATTGGCAAATTTAGTGTAAGAAATACAATGACGTCGTGAAAGGCTAATGATAAATTAATGTTAAAAGACTTTCATTGTTTTTATGACGCAAATATAAAAAGTCTACTAATACTTGCATTTTTTTATTGTCACTTTCATGTTCCTCTACCTTTTTTTTTTTTTGTTTTTGAAATTAAATAAATTTTACTCATATTTTCGATTAATTTTATTCATTATCTAAGCTTTTGAAATTAAATGATGACAAAAAATTGAATACATCATCGTGTGCATAAGCAATTAATGAGATACCGTATTCAAAAGCATCCGAAAATAGAAATCGTATATCAATTTCATTTTTTCCAAGGGGAATCGAGAAATTAACATCAATCGAGAAAAAAAGACATCATCTCCTGAAAGACGGTAATGCACTGGAAAAATTTACTTAAATTATCAAAAATAAAATTTAACTGTTTAATAGTTAAATTTGATTTTAATTCAATTTTGCTTATAAAATTTGTAATAGTTTTACATAATGGTTATTGTAGCATAGATAATTGTTATGCAATAATATCTGATAATGTGTAAGTTGATTGATTTTTTGACTTTATTATTACATCTTACATTTTCAATGAAAGTATGTACGGAAAGTAATCAAGAGTATTACACTTCCACACCAACATCAGTATGACGTACAAATGGATTGCAGCACGGCGGCTTTACACTATATATCTGGACGGTAATCATCAAATAATAATTCCTTTTGAGATAATTAGATAATTTAAAAAAGTTTTTAATTGAAAAATCAAAAATGAAGAAAGCTTTGCAAAAATAATTTTTGTATGTAAAATATAGAAGCTGAGGAAAAAAAAGTTGATAGGCGAATACATGTCAATTACTTGTGATTCGTATATGAACCTGACATTTTGTTTCATGAAATTTTATCGTCATTCGTTTCATTGTAATATAAATGAGTGTTGACAATGCTTAGGAAGTAACGCTCCTTTATCTTGTTTCTTTTTTAAAAATTATTTCATCCATTTATCACATACCATTCGAACATACAATCAAAAAACTTTTCACTTTTTTCAATCATAAATTTAATGAAAATTTCGAAAAAAAGAAAAGAAAAACATCTTGAGACAGTAGAAATAAAATCCTAATTATTCATTTTTCTAAATTGGCAGATGAAGTGGGTGATTACTGGCGATTTTTCATTATTCGAACATTTGAAGTAAAAAATATTCTAATTTAATGCACATTTCGCACACTATTCAATATGTATAAACAAGATTTCAGTAAGTGCTATCAACACATTCTTCACTCTTTCATTACTGAATTTGCATAAAATCCAACAAAATTCATTTAACTCATTAATATTCATTTACGCGCAGCACAAACGATAAAAATTATTCACAGTGAAATGGAAAGATTTCAACTTCTTTATGCTACTGAAATGAGAAGCTGAAATCTCCTATAATAGTTAAATAATATGGATACAAAGAATGTGAAGCTGGATAAATAAATATCTTTTCAATTGACCTTTTCCTCTTTAAAATCTTCTTTTCGAAATAAAATTGACAAGCCACCTCTTTATACATCTATTGAAGAGATGGTTTTGGTCTCACCACAATTTTCTTGGTCACATAAGGACGTTTTCTGTAATTTTTTCCTTGATATTTGAGAAACGAATATAAAAATACAACAGATTGTATATAAAGACTAACCTTTTCGAGTAATCGAAATTAAACGTCTTCCATTTTTGAACCTAAAATTTGTATTTAATTGGTATTTAATTCACCGCTGATAATGTTTTCAGAAGTGAGCCTCATTCAAAAGTTGTCTTGACTGATTTAACAAAAAAAAAGAAAACTCATTACTTACTCAAACTAAAAAATTCACAAACAACTGAAAACTCACTGATTTTGTACTCTGAAGCTGAACTGGAGATACTGATCTGAAATAAAGAGTAGAGATAATTGAACCTTTTCCGCTTCATTTAGATTTTAAAGAAATTATACACAAATGTTCATGAACAAGTAACAAATCTATACTATACAGTACTCATCGATTAGTATTAGACCTATGATCTTCCAAATCGCAAAACTTTTTGATTATAAATAAACACTACAATGAGAAATTTCCAACCTCACTAAAAAGTAATGATGCAAACCATTTTCTTTCACAGTCATTCATTAAATGAATTTATTGTTACATTGAAAACTTTACATTATTTTAATGAATATTAATAAACACTAACTTCTTTGGAAGAAGTAATGTACTCTCTGGGAAGAATTCGTCATTCAGCATATTTAAATCAATGACGGTAAGTGTAGCACTATTATGAAAATTCTCGTTATCTCTGCAAAATGAAAAGCTAGCAAAGTAAATAAATTATTACAATATTTCAAGTTCTCAATTCAAATCTTTTAGCCAGCAGAACTATGGAACGCCAAATGGCTTTAAATTTCAAAACAAAAAATGTCTGAACTGTAATTTCTACTTGAGATTCGTATGGATTTTGATGAAAACAGAAAATATTTGCATCGTCTGCTCTTTTATAAATGACTAACACCAGCAACGAAATAAATGCTATAAAATAATCAATAACTTACGAATTCGACAAATCCTTTACATGATGATTTATTTGTCGACTATCAACTTGCTGAACCGTAGTTACATTTTCAGGCCATTCGTAAGATTCTAAGTCTTCTAGCATTACTGCTACAATAATAAATTATCCATTTTTCGAAAAATTCAGAAGAATTTTCAGAAGTCAAACATTCTTGAAGTTGAACACAAATTTAAAAATACAACAATATTTATTAAATTATAGCGAACGATACAACAAGTAAATATCGAACATAAAGAGTAAAAAAATTTACCCTCATCAAATTCTGCATCGGTCGAAATATCTAACGCTCTTTGCAAACTCAACAGTATATCTTTCGAGCAATTTAATTCTGTTAACTGATTTTTTAACCGCACTAAAGCATGTTGCTCGGAATCGGTGCAAGACTGCAACTTTAGTACAATAAATTTAACTGAATCCTGAAATGTAAAAGAAATAAAAGCATTATGATTTGCAGAATGATTGTAAACAAAAATTTGCATTTTGGAAGAATATAAGTCATTTTATTCATTTTAATTTTTATCTACAGGCACTGACATTTCTGAAAAACATTTCCAAAAACATTTCACAATGTAGCAGACATTTCATGTAAAGTGGAATTTAAAAATAGACAGGTACATCCTAATATAATCAAATTCGAAATTTAGCAACCATCGCTCCACTTACTTTTTTTAAAATGTTTTCGAGAAGATCAACCAGTCGAGTAGCTACCTCAAAAAGTAATTCAACAATCGGTTCTCCCCTCAAAATACGATCCATAAAATGCAACAGGGCGTCCTCGTTACTAATCAGAGCATTGCTGATCTATACAAAAAAACGAGAAACTTTTTAACAAGTTGAAGTGCCTCAAGAAAAACCTTGAGAAAACGATGTTTAATACCATTAGTCAATTCGTTTTTATTAGAATTCTACAAATTTATTAAAAAGAAAAGACCTACTGTATTCTAGTTTCTGCTTTTGAAAAGCAGCTTCATAATTTGAATAAATGCTTGCCAATCACTGTTTGCCCATCAGAAAGAACTCTTTCCGTTTCCATACAATGAGAAAAATAACAAAATTTCAGACGCTTAAAAAAATCTCACCACAGCACAGCCAAATGCTGAAAAACGTCCTATGCTGCAAACGCTTTCCAGTGCCAGCATCGCTGTTTCTATATTATGTTGTACGTTTCCAAAATGTTCCACAAGACTATCACAGATTTTGATGTAGATATCACGAGGCAAACAATCAACTTTCCCATCAATATTATTGTCAACAATGCAAAGATTACGAAAAATTTTCTAAAAAGACATTAAGAAAATAATAACAAACTATATCTAAAAAAAATTATAAAAATGACTATAAAACTGTTTTAATTTCAAAACAGATTGTTATCATATAAAGTTAGAGGCTTGGAAACGAAATTGTATTATGTATTATAAAGACCAGGGTTGGTTAACAATAACTAAGCATACTATTCATATCATTAACTTCAATAAATATATTTTATATTGATGTTAATAGTAAGGAGAAATCGCGAACTCACAATAACGTGCGTTTGGAACGAAACATGAGGTAAAGTTTTCGGACTAGCTAGTTTGAAGAACTTCAGCAGTGTAGGAATATAACTTTTGCGTTGGGAAATTATGATAACCATAGAATTTCGAAGCACAAAGTCTCCTGAACAAATAGCTAAGAACGCATAAAATGAAGCTGTTATAAGATCGACAGCATTGCCAAAACGAACATTTGATTCCTCTTCTTCCACAAAATCGTCATCGAAAGCATCAATAATAGCCGCATGTACCGATGATGTCAACATTCGTAAGCTTTGTCTTATAAGAATACTATAACAAAAAACCACTTAATTTTTATGATTAAAAAAATTCAGAAAGTGAGGTTGCAATACAGTATAAAATAAATAAATATAAAACATAATAGATTAACAAATCTCAAAAATAAAATATATTTCAGACAATTTAGAAAAAAGTTATAATTGCGTAATTGAATAAAATCGCCGAAAAAAAAACGAAAATTTAAATATAAACCAGCATATTAAAAAACAAACATTTTTAGAACAATTAACTTACTTGAAGAAATCAGTCTTTATGAGATTATTTATGAGATTATATAACAATTTATTTAATAGTATTTGTGCTTAAAAGAAATTTACTTACTCAATTAAGCGCAATGCGTTACTCTCGGAACTATATGATAAACGTTTAAACAAATCAAATAAACGTCGTTTTAATCGTTGCGAGGACGAGATACCTAACTGAAAAAACAATGAGTGACAAGTAGAAAAAAAGAACCTGAATCAAACAAATAAATGGAATAAAGCTGGGAAGTAAATATATTCCGAAGTTCAGTGAAATGGTAATTATCGCCTATTTGTAAAGATAGCACTACTATATCAAACTGGAAAATGCCTTTAAACAAAAATTTTATGTACTCAATATATCGAAATTAAATAATAACCATAATCGCAAACTGCAACTGTTTCCCGTTCTCTAAAATACGATTGCTCCATAATTTTTCCATCGAAGTTATCTCTTGTGCATTAATACCAACAGTGTTTGCAAGTAAATCCGATGAAAGCGGAAATAATCGCAGGATAATATCCAATGTAGCAAAGAAATTTTGAGGCCTGTCAAATCCACAATCCAAAAAAAGCTCCAAAAATGACTGCTGACTAGTTCTCCGTAATCCCTGTCGATCTGATAGAGTTGGAAGAATGAATAACGCAAATGAGTTTATAATGATTTCTCCCACTATGCGATCATTAGATGCTTCATCCATGCAACAAAGTGTATACGTCCTCAATAAGGTATCTATGATCAGCTTATCAGGATTTTGATTGATAGCTTGTAAGGACGACAATAACTTGCACATAATGCTTGCAGCTGAACGAACGAATTGGCAATAAATGTATGAATCACCGGTAAGTGACGTACACCGATAAGTTACTCGTTTACTCTGTTGAGTGTTTGCTACCTAAAAAGTTAAAAAATTTTTTCCAAACTCAAGTGAATTCCCCGAAGGAATTACAAAACCCTGCTTCCCTAATGTCAAATAATGATATAATATAATTCATCGAATATTCCTCACAGAAAACTTACATCTAGCACATTTGCAATTTTCTCTAATCCACCATCTTCATAAAATCTTCCGTAGTAATCGAAACGAACTTCATCAGATGAAACATCAAATAATGCTTCATTTTCTGGCTCATCCAAAATTGCGTCAATTAGACGTAGCAAAGTTACTAATGTTAGCGGTGGATCACCTTCCACATATTTCTCACTGTGATAAGTTAACCTAAAGTAATAATTATCAAGTATACTAATATTTTTGAAAATAAAACTGGACCGGAATTTACAATTTCCCCAACTGTTAGACTGACACAAGGCCAGATAGACAAATTAATTTACATATGTCATTCGTGCAACTACGAAAAATTTTTGAGATTTCATAAAATAGAGCAATAAAGGAGATGCGTTCGTCTATAAACCAATAAAGAAGTATTCATTTATAGACCAAAATAAATAATTTCAAAGCTAGCACAAGATCGATCATTTCTACCCTTCGCATACAATCTCATCAACGCTGCAGTACTCTTTGATCAGTCCACTGTTCCATTTGTTTTTATTCATTTTCTTCATTTAAATCCTAAATTTCGGCTCCTTTTTTCAATCTGTTAACTTCCCATCTCAGTCTAATTTTGACCCTTTAATATGACATATAATTTAAGTCTCATAAAATCCAGTTAAACCAATTTTACATGAACTACAGAAATTTCAAACCTCATTGTGAGAAAATCTAGCGCATTTATATTTCTGCCAAGCGTTAATTCCTCTCGAAATGGTTCCAACCATTGTTTTAACGATGTCGCAGTTGAGATGAGATTACAATCAATTAGTTTAATAATTTCTGGACCATATCTTCGCCAAAATTTTCCACTAGATTGATTTCGTGCTAATGCAAACAGGATTTCACACAAATATCCGTAAGTAGCAGTTTGTCTGAAGCGCGTTTTGATATCATCATCGAGATGACCTTCAGGTATTAAGATTGATTTTTGAAGATCACACATATGTAATAAATGTTTTAGATTATCTCCAAATGACAATGCGGAAATCATTGCAAGACAACCCTCCTCGACCAATAACATATGCAACATATTTTGTAGAACAGTAACATGCTCTGGAGAATCAATCGCAAGAACACATCTAAAATTACTAAAATGAGATCATATTTTTCAAATTGAATTTAAATAAAACGGATTCATTAATTAGAATTTTGGAAAGGATTCATGTGTTAAAGAAACACTGATTGTAAATAAATTCATGAGATACAATTAAAACTTACTTTTCATTGGCAGCAGCGAGCTGATCAACTAATACTATTGCTCGCAGTGCGTAAGGCAATAGCGACTTTTCTTTGCTGTCTTTCTCAAAAATAAATTTCTTTATTTCAAAATTTTGGAAAGTCAATTTACAAATGTTAAAATAAAACTCAAATGTAAGCAAAGTTGCTTTTTTGAAGGAAGCGATTTCTTATTATTTCAACTAATTTTACTTCCTAAAAACTAAATTTTAAAAATATTTTTAAAGAATCTGAAGAGCTGGAAAATCTGCAATGCAATCAGATAGTGATCAGATAGAATATTATGTAGTACAGCGCGAGTACTTTATTTGCTTTTTAAAAGTTGCTTTTTACAATTCATGACTAACTTCAAAAACTAATGCAAAAGTATAGCTTTTTTTTTAAACTGAATAAAAACAGTTGATGTAGAAAGAAGGAAAAATCAAAACTACCGAAACTTGCTGCAATAATCGTCCAACTAATGATATTGTTTGTTTGTCCATAAATGACAGAAAAATTGCTCCAGTAATATCAGTTCCATCGAAATCGCATAATAATCGGAGACAACGAATTGCTAAAATCCTTATTCTTGCATCCTGATTGGGTGATGCAGCAAGGGCACAGATATGTGGAATTACACGACTAAAAAAGTATCATTCCAGACCATAAAATGAAAGGAAAATCATAAGTGAAATTAAAATCTGCGATCATATCAATCCAATTGTCGTTACTATCTTCAAATATTTTTATTTGAATGTAGAATAACTGATACTATAATTATGATAAAATGTTACTTCTCAACTAAAGTATGGAAGAAAATATCTATCATATTTCGAACATAAAAAGCGGCATATTAGAATGTTAAGTAAAGTTGCTTCACATATCATCACTGATGCATGCCTACGAATTCCAAAAAATTTCTAAACAGCATGGTGATCGCATGCGTGCATTAATTTTCACAATCTTACTTTTTCACAACAACTCGATGTGCACTGCGTGACATGCAGCTGAAATCATTTCTTATTTTCGAGAAGAAGTTGTTCAGAATTTTCAAGGATGAAAACAACTGAGAAATGTCAACATCGACGTCACAATCTTCTTCCACAAAAAACTTTTGTGCACTGTTGATTACTACATCAATGTTGTATTTAAATGCAAAATAGACTGCAATTTTTCGAAGTACCACCAACAAATCCAACGGAACATCCTGTAAAATATCGAGGTATAAAGAGAAAAAATGATGATGGTTTATTTATCTGTATATTTTTAAATATACAGTATCACTTTTAAGAAAATTTTACTCTACCACCTCTTTTCGAAAAAACATTAACAAAGAACAATAAAATCGAAAAAATAAATAAATAAATAAAACAAAACGTCTCAGGTGCACTTCAACAGAATGAAGGACAAAATAAACATCTGCAAAATGATAAATGCAAACCTCCGGCTTTATAAAAAGATATATAACTTGCTCGTATGGTGTATATTTGTTTCCTTCAATTTCTGTCACCATGAATCTCCAGGATACCGACGGGTGAAAAAGAATTTCTAGCAACGCTTGCGTAGCTTCGCACCTTACTGATGAGCAATATTGCTTAGAGGACATGATATCCATAATGTAACGTAAATACTGCGGAGCCTGAATATAAATCTCTGTTTTTTACCACTTTTATCATGCTTGAAACGGCATAAATAGCAATTAATGTTGATAATAAATTCAAGGAAATAAATAAAACTAAATGATTTAATCAATCAAATAATTCAATGCAATTCAATAAGCGTACACAAAATGTCACGCTCAAATCCTTTTCATGCATAGCTGAGAGCTGCTTGGCTAGACTACAACCGATAATGACCAACTGACTATTTCCGGCACACGATGTGGAATGATTTGAGCTAAGTCCAAATTCAACCCATCTTGCCAGTTCCACATCCATTTCATGTATCTTTTCTATAACTCATCTTGAATAATACAAATTATCGAGATCATAAGGCATACACGTTTTGCAAATGAAAGCAGTCTTATCAATTTCAAAGTTCATTCTTGCTTGAAACTTTCAAAACTGGAGTTCAATCTCAAGCAACAAATGAAATTTATTGTAAACATATACCTTCACAAGATGCTGCTTTGGTATAAATTCGTATACTGCTTCGTATGGTTGGTAAGATAGTTTCCATAGAAATTGTCCAATCATCACTTAAAATGAGAGAACTTTCTCATTGAAAAAAAGAAACAAATCAAAAAACAAAAACATTATGATATCATAATTTATAACAAAAATTAATTGATAGTCAGTGTGGATTAGAGTAAGTCAGATCAAATTGATTAAAAATAACTTACATAAGTTCAATGAGTGGTTTGGACCAAAATGATTCTAAAGCACCGCAAAAGAGTTCGTACTCTAAATCTGTTGGTTTCGTATCTTCTACATCTTTCCATGGATATTCCAAATCCTAAATATCACTAACTTGAGTGTCAATTATAAATTTTTTTCTGAAAAAAAAGAAGCAAAAATCAAAGAAAACTGGAATATAATGGAAACAAATACACACTACTTTTAATGCTGAAACACAGTCAGCAAATTAAATTATTCATATATCTCTTACTAAATATACAAAAAAAAAAAAAAACACTGAATCCTATTCACTGGTATCTTTTATGAGATTTATCCATTAAAAAATCCGTCAATGTTCTGTTTCCAAATAATATAAATGGAAAAAACATAACACAGCTAATAAGAAGAAACGGTACAGAGCTTAACTAACCTGAATAATGACATTATCGATCTGTTGCAGAAGAGGTGATGGAAATTCGTTATCTACCGGTATTTTTTCTGAACTCTCCATAAGCTTTTCCCTATTTTGTTCCATCATCATGATCTGTCACTTATCGCATCGGAAATAAAATATATTTCTATCTTACATCCTATAAATTAATTAATCAATTCGAAAATTTTATTGAAAACATTTGAAAATTTTATCGAATCTTTATAATCTATGCTGCAACGTGATTCTCTTTTGTGCATATATACAACAGTTACATATTTTTTCATACAAATTTATATTAATGTATGCATGTGGGTGGATGTGTTTAAGTTTACAAAACTGCATACCGTACATTTATCTTTCTATTTTCACGAGTAAGCAGCATGTTCATGACTTGGACACGGAAATGTCCGTGACTTGGACACGTAATATGGACACATAAAATATGTCATGTTGCACAGTACGCCAATAGTTGAAATTAGAAAGTTTCGATGTAAAAAATATACGCGATTAACAATGTTTCTCCTTTCAATACAAGATAGATTCACTCTCAACTACCGAACAATCACTTCCTCGTTCACGTTACCACGTTACTTGATTTTATAAACTTACTACAATAATAAAGAAACGATTTTAAAATTTTCATAGCGTTCTCAATGAAGTGATTACGCAAACGTGTGCAATATTGTCGGAGATTTAGTGTGACACAGTATCCGATATTGTAATATTGCTGATAAATATTAGCAGTGGAAAGTGGTTTTTCGAATATACGTGAAAACGCAATTGTGAATTTGTTGAAACATTTAAATAGATAAACGATTTTGAGATTCAAATTTTCAAATCGTCGTTAACAGTGAAGAAATTTTTCAACAGCTGGCAAACGTCCAGTCTTGGTTAGTGATGTCATTCATCTAAAATAAATTGCACTTTTTTATATTTAAATTTTACATTTCAAACTTTTTTATTCTCAAAGTTTCATTCATTTCAATTTGTAACTCAAACGGTTTGTTGCATTAATGTGAATGTTTGATTGATTTGTACTATATGAGAAGCATAGTTGTTGCCTTCGTTGTTGCTATGGCAAATTAATAATAAGACTTTTTCATAGAATGCTGAAAGCTGCATTAAATATTTCGCTTCTCTTCGGACAATATTTATTGTATTACTTACGTGATAACTATTTAAATGAAAATTAATTGATTAATAAGTATTTCAGTTTTTATTTTTTTGACTATTTCGTTTCAGCATTACTACTACATGAGAGAAAATGAATTAAGAGTAATTAGTTGGCATTCAGTGCGTTACTTTTATCTCTTTTACAATTACATTTTACATTTTTAGTAATTGCAGAATTCAATTACTTTGTATCTCATTACCTTCATTCTTTATCTAATCTGTTATCCTATTTGTTATTGTACATGTGATAGGTAAACTGGATGAAACAGAACGAATTTATATTTAGATCTTTTTTGAGATATCAGTAGATCAGACAATTTGGCAGAT
>JARVGP010001057.1:12045-23111 GCA_029876185.1 Mansonella ozzardi
GAATTTATATTTAGATCTTTTTTGAGATATCAGTAGATCAGACAATTTGGCAGATAAGACACTTTTGAGAGAAAGTGATCGAGAGGAAACAGAATGAATTTATATTTAGATCTTTTTTGAGATATCAGTAGATCAGACAATTTGGCAGATGAAGCACTTTTGAGAGAGAAAGTGATCAGAGCAAGTAATACAAATGTTTTTACCATTAAAGCATTTAAATAATTTTCAGGTTGTATACTGGATTCGAGATAGACTGATGGAAGACGGTAGAAACAGTTCAAATAACAGTGCATTTAATGCGGTTGCTGGTACTTCAGAAATGGTGGATGATGGGGAAACTACTGGTTATTTTTTTTTTCTTTTCAAAATTTTTATCTCAAGATTTTAGGAACCAATAAGTGTTTATAACAAGGAATATTCATTGTAATCTATACTGATTTTTTCGTTTTCGTTTGTAATAGCATAGTTATTAATATTGTTGAGAATTTTATGTGCTTTCCTGCAGCTAATTATCTAACAACTTCGGGATCTTTTTTGAAAAGGTCTTACATTGAATAATACATTCCATTTGGAAAATGCTGCCCATTATATTGATAAAAGGATAATATAAGATTAAGAATTGAAATTTGGTATATTACAGTGGTTATTGATAATGAACGAAATGTTCATGTTTGTTAGTTTCAGACATATGTCGAGTTTGTAGAAGCGCTGGTGACAGCGCATTATATTACCCATGTCTCTGCACGGGAAGCATCAAATACGTTCATCAGGACTGTCTTCTAGAATGGTTAAAATACAGTAAAAAGGAAGTTTGTGAATTGTGTAGTTACCGATATTCTTTTCAACCTATTTACCGATCTGATATGCCTCAAACATTGCCATTTTCGGAAATCATACGAGGTACCTTCTTATATTTCAACACATTTGTTGAGAATATTGAATATCGCAGGAGATTTTGTTTAGTTTAAATTTGATTCAAAGAAATTGTATTTCGAAATTGAAACGAATCTAGCTAGAATAATATATTATCGTGAAGGATTCAGTAAATTATCTTTGCGCAATTATTGCATAGGTTAATGCAACTGAGCATTCACAGAATCTCGAACGAAATGTTTCATACTAGAAAGAAATATTTTATTGCAGTATGTATCACCTCATTATTGTTTCTTCTTTTTTGTCATACTTTGCTATATTTATTGAACTGTTCTAGGCATTTTACTTAATATGGGTCGTATATTACGCTCTTGGGCAATTTATACGCTTGTATTGGTTGCTTGGTTAGGTATTGTACCGATAACAGCTTGTCGTATATACAGAATAGTTTTTTCCGCTTCTTTGTCTAATATTCTATCACTTCCCTTCCAACTGTTCTCACTAGACAATTTGCTGGTCGATTGTTTTAAAGTAAGTTGTTGCAAAAATAACTATTCATTTGTTTAACTGTTGCCAGTTTCATAGCATGTAAAAACGATTGTGCGGAGCAGATCTGAAGTTTCATTTCAAATTTTAGGTTTCTGTATTACATTGGACAGAACAATTCATGGAATGACAGGTGCAGTGTGCCTAATGACTGGAGTTCTTATATTAATATGAAAAATTGTTAGTTCAGTAATGCATTTTAAACCTCATTGTAATCGTTCCTTCAGGGTTGCTTTATTGTTTCGATTTTTCTCTGCGCTTTTATATCTCTTGTTTGGTTACGCGAACAAATTATTCATGGTGGCCCACAGGAATGGCTGAACTTAGAAGATAGGGGCATGAATGCAGAAAATGCGATGGATAATAATATTGATGCTGAGGTTAGTTTAATAACTTTTGTGGGATATAACGTTCTATTATCGTTGCTTAAGTTTATAATTTTCATCAAATAAGTAATCATTAGCCAAAAAGAATGAAGCCAGTCATATTAAATTATAAACTTTCATATTTGATAGAGACTACTATTTCAAGTATGTCGGTTGTAATGACGTTTTTAAAACTTTCAGGTTGCTGAGGCAAGGGATGAAATTGTTGATGACGGTGTGGAAGAAGAAGTAGAAGAGCAAGGAGACGAAGCTGAGCAGGGCCAAGAAGATGTTGCAGTCCAAGATCAGGCTGATAATGAGAATTGGAGGGAATGGGAAAGAGTAGCGGATGAATTAACTTGGCAGAGGCTTCTTGGCTTGGATGGATCACTCTTATTTCTTGAACATGTTTTTTGGGTTATTTCACTGAATACCTTGTTTACTGTATTATTTGGTATGTTTTTCTTGATTTGTGATTTTTTTCATCTATATCTTAATTCTTATTCAGACTATCAAAGGCTGAGAAGACTCAGAAGTGGCAACATGTTTTTGTCATATTTTCAGCATTTTTGCCTTATCAACTTGGTCATTTCTTTCTGAAAGCTGTTGGATTGGCATCCCAAATCGCGTATTTTCCGACACTTACATCTGTGCTCCTCGGATATTTTATTCTTAGTTTAATTGTTCGCTGTCTTCATATTACAGCGAAAATCTCCAAATTAGCGCCGTAAGTTTACTGAGTCCTAAAAATGCTTTAATAAAAGCGGGTCCCAGGAAAATTTTTGAAAATTTAAAATTTCTTATGTTTCAGAATGTATCGAATATTGGGAATGTGTTATCTTGTTCTCAAAGTTTTTCTTCTCGTACTTACCGAAATCGGTTTTTTCCCAATAATATGTGGCTGGTGGTTAGACATCTGTTCGCTTGTATGTTTTATATAGTTTTATCATCATTTCTTTTCCAGTTTACTGATTACTACAAGGTACACTATCCAGAGAGAATATAAAGCATGTTATAATTAGTCAAATGACAAGTTTTACTTCTATTACGAGACATGGTATGTTATTTGTATCTTGTCTTTTATTTTAGCCCTTGTTTGCTTCAAGTTTGTCGCGCCGAATCGCTTCGTTTATGGTATCGCCAGCATCATCTCTTTTTATGCATTGGCTTGTTGGTATGGTTTATGTTTTCTATTCAGCTTCTTTTGTGTTGGTTTTGCGCGAAGTGCTCCGTCCAGGCGTTCTTTGGTTTTTAAGGAATTTGAATGATCCAGAATTCAATCCAGTACAAGAGGTATGTAATGGTTACGCACCGTGAAAACTTTTGATACCGCTGAGATTTAGAGTTATTTAAAACTTCTACTGTTTAAAGAAGTGCATCCATTTAATCTTGTTATTAGTCTTATTATTTAATCTTATTTTTTTCTAAAGTATAAATTAAACATTTAGATGATTGAACTTCCGGTCACACGGCACTTAAGACGACTTATTGCATCAACATCAATCTTCTTTACAACAATCCTGCTTCTAGTTTATGTCCCACTTTGTTTTATATCGCGCTATATGCCATCTGTACTACCATTCAACTTGAATTTGGCTGCTGAAACTCCTCTTAGCGAGCTGTCCTTGGAGCTACTTGTTTTGCAGGTAAAAATTAGTTATGAATTCACTAGTTGCTTAACATGTTTTTCTGTGATGAATTGTGGAACGAATATGTTGCAGGTAGTACTTCCAGCTTTACTTGAGCAGACTCACGCCCGAACGATTTTGAAAACAGTTGTACGCACTTGGTGCTGTATTTTTGGGCGACTGCTGCAACTGGAGCATTATTTGTTACCTGTCGAGGTAATCGAGAACGAGCGTCAACAACGCGAAGCACCACCAGTTCAACCAGTTGCTGCATTAGGCTTGGCTGCTCAGCATCAAGCTTTGCTTCTTGTTCGAGAACCGCAGGGATTTCAAACTTATAATAAACCATCACATTTTTCGCTTCGAATTATTGCTTTGCTCATAGCTCTTTCACTTACGTCAATGCTCACCAGTATCACATTCTGTGTAGTTCCGGGTTGGTTTTAATTTATAGTTACTCTATAATCTTCATAGCATGACATCTGTAGAACTTCGACATTCAACAAGTGATGCTACCGAATTGAAGGCATGAGTGAGTTGATAGATAGCATCATTTATAGATGTGCCAGAACTTCCATGTTCTAGCACTTCCATTCCTATATATTATATGGAATGGATTTGTCGTTTGCCGTTCACTGTTTGTTTCAAGAGATTAGCGGATTATCGCAAACGCACTGATTGAATGATTAAAGAATGCAAGAGAATCATGTTCAGCTAGGCTATTGCTAAAAAGACTCACGGAAATGTTGATTTCTAATTTCTTTTATCGAAATGTAAACGGTCAATTAAGTAATTGAGTTTTGTTTATATAATGATGATAATAAGGAAAAATAATTTCAGTGACATTTGGACGTTTCATAGTACACAGAATATCAGGTCATACGAATATTCATGATTTATATACAGTAGCTGCTGGACTGTACTGTTGCTGGGTCTTGCTGAAATTATTTTTCCTAATTCTGGAATATGCTCCTCAGGGAACATTCTTTTTATTCTCAGCTTTTCGTAATATGGCACTCACAGCTGTTAAACTTTTTGCTGTATCTATTCCGATTTTAATAGTAATACCACTCCTCGTTGGAATATCTTTTCATCTTGCTGTAATCACTCCGATACGTATTGCGCCACATCAAACAGCACTTATTTTTCCATGGCAACACTGGGCAATGGGTATTCTGCATTGTAAAATATTTTGTGCAGTTGTCATGATGGGGCCTAATTGGTGGATGAAGCATGTTTTTGAACAGGTAAAGCATTCTGTTTTCTTGATTGGATTTTTGAGGAACTAACTAATCTTTGCTTTTTAAATTGGATTTTTGGTTTTTTTAGAACTTTATTTTAAAAATTGAGGACTTTTTTGGGGAACATAAAAATATATAATTCAACTCACGTACTTTATTTTTTATTTCTTTTTAGCTATTTATTTTAGTTATATGCCGATGGTATTCGTGGCTTAAGGGTCCATTATTTATACAAGCAATTGGTCGCGCCAATTATCGCTTGTTTGGCAATGCATCTTTCTGCACCTCGTGTCATCTGTTCATTAATTTCGATGGTCATCGATGTTTCAAAGGAAGAGCAAATTGTATTTTTGCGTTATTCATATCCAGCTATAATGCTTTGTGTATTTTGCATCTATTTCGTTTACTGGCAATGCAGCAAACTAAAGGCTTTGGCGGAAAAAATTCGAAATGACAAGTGTGTTCTCAAACTTTTTAGAACTTTTTCTAACGATTGTGTTAGGGTGTCCAAGAAAACAGTTCTTCTGCTGATTATTAGAAATTATCGATGTATTAAACCAGCCTCTTCATATTAAATTTATAGTAAATGCTAAAATCAGTTTATTGAGTTAAATCAATGACTTTGATTGAAAAAGCTTTGCTTTATTTGGAAATAAGTAGACAATCTCCGTAAATAATTTTTGACGCAATTATCATTATTGCAGATATTTGGTAGGAACTCAATTAGTCAACTATGAGAGAAATCAGGCGGAAGTCAGTCACTAAAAGGACTTCGACAACTTTGAATACATGAACGAACTTTTGAAGAGTGGAATGTTATTGTGACAGTGTGAGCGAAATAGCTTTACTTCTGATATACGGTTGTGCAGCATTTTTTTTTTTTTTTTTTTGGCTGAAATTTTGCCTTTATAATGTTGTCGTAATTTAAATGAACCACTAACAAGCTGTTATATTTGGGAACAATAACATACTTCAAAATGTTCGGTTTTTTTGAAAATAAATGAGTGTACGTAAGAATTACCGCATATTCGTTAAATCCACATTGTTGAGGACATGCGCAAAGTTATAATAATTTGTATTGGATTATTGATCATACGAGAATCAGCCCATCAACAACATTCTTAATGCTTCATGGACAGTACTTTAATACTTATTGATGAAAAATGGAGTTGTAAGAGCAAGATATTTCCAACTGCCATGTGAACTGAGTCGGATGTAGCATCTGTCATCATTAAGTTTTCTTCCTTAGGATCAGGTTCACCATTAATGAATATGGTAGAGAAAAGGCATAACATCTTTTAGGACGTGTGATATTGTGAACATTGAATATAATTCATTTTTTATTAAACAAAAGAATAAAACTTAAGTAGGATGCTAAAATGAAATGAATGAGCTGGATTCAAAACTGCACATTTCGCTAAATTTAAGTAATTGCTTGGGAAATGAAGAACTCGAAGCTTTTGCACTGGATTCGGGTTTTAAAAGCAAAATTACTCAAGTGAAAAGCTTCAAGAATAATGTGAGTGTATCTATATCTAAATTATTTCTAAGTGTAAAAAGCTCTAGTGACCAGATTAGATGCTGAATAAGTAGTGCTTGTGGTCAAGTGATCAGGTATGTACAGTTTTTGAAGTTATTTGTCATAACTTCTCAAAAATTCTGGAATTTGGAAATTCGCAAACCAATATGACCGAATTATGCTGTAACATCAAAAAGTCTGTCAATAACCATACCAAGCGATTCAGGTGTATACTTCAAGTGTTTTTCGGTACCTTTCGACACTGTAGAACGCATCACTCTGGAATAACACGTTAGCTGTTTAGTAATCATTTCAAAGGGGTTATACAGTATAAAGCTGTAGTAACATCAACTAGTAACATGTTAGCTATGATTCGGCATTAGAAATTGTACGATAAAAGGAGATTCACTTTACAGGTGAAGTTTTGATTACAATCTTTAAGAAATAATAAGCAGGGATTTCCTTAATTTTTTAATATTTTATAAGCTTCAGCCAACAGATACAACAAAGTCTGCTTTTGCTAAATATATAAAAGCAAACTATGTCGTAAATTTTGTCTATTATAATAAAAAAACATCTCGTCCTATTTTAACACTATTAGATCTTTACTGCATGCTGATAAGATGTATAGATGGATTTTATGGAATGTATTTTAATGTTATAAAATAAATGAAGAATGAAAAAATTTTTATAAAGCTTGACATGAATTTTTGCTACGAGCTAGAATGCGCAAAGTTGCAAAGAATTTACCGCGCGTAAACTTCTGCATAGGGTTCGCAAATTGATGACTTTATTTCTGTCTTGATATCATGCGCCAATTTGACATCGGAAAAACAGTACTCTTGCTGTGCACTAATCAATCTTCCCAATTCAGCATTGAATGCCTGGAACCATTTTGACATCTTGTTTTTTCTTTAAAAGCTCAAATTGTAGCAAATGATTATTTTTTTAAAAACTAGTCAGCTTCAAAACTATGTACCAATTATGTGGTCCTAACTATGTCTGTCTACGGAAATAACATGATTGATTTTCAAGAATAAATATTGACAGTTCCAATTGTAAAAATAAGAAGCCAATGGAGTTATGTGCTAACAATAAATTAAAATTCAATTAAAAATGACATTGAAAGACCAGTAGTATGATGCTAAAGTAAAACAGATTAACTTTTCTTTCTAGAAGTATAAAAAATTGGATTCTTAAGAATGACAAAATCCTTGATTCAAACAGTATTTATAAGAACTTATGAAAGAAAAGATACTGAATAATGAAACAAACCACGAGTGCATTTTTTAACGCAGTTCTATCGTCCAAAGTAAATAAATCTACAGTTATGATTGAAACAACACGGTTCCAACTGAAATGTTAAAATTATGTAATTTAAAATCAATGAGAAATTCTGACATTGCTACACGATTTATTTATTATTAGCAGAATTCACTTTTAACTGTGAAAAATTCTTACAGTGATCACAAGCGCATAAATAAGGACAAAGTTGGAGGAAATAAAGCAAGGAATCATATTTGAAATTATATTTTGTCATACTATAATTATATTTATATTCGGAAATTATTTGAAATTGTATTTTATTTCTCTTTGGAAATACCTTTGAAGGTATTTTTTACTGCATGCACTGATCTCGGAACGATAGAAAGAGCGCACTTGAGAATTATGCTCACCAACTACCGCAAACATTCCATTAGTTTGAAGGGCACTGTGGATGTAATTGTTGTTATTTAAAAGAAAAACAGCAGCCAACGTCTCGTCACCATATGTTCCTGCTTTGTTTTTTAGATTCAAACCTAATGCAGAAAGCGCGCGTGCTAGAAATATTTTAGTTCAAAAAATATAACTGTCAAATATATGAAGCTAAATATAAACAATGTAATTATTTTACTTTAGTATCTTATACATTTTAATCTGATTAGAACAATTAATACAACAAATTGCTGAAACGAGTGTGTAATTCAAATCATCAAAATGAATGACAAAGTTGATCTTTGCCCGACAGTAGCTTTTTCTAGAATCCTTGTCTTAAAATTTTAATATTCTTTGAATTAAATATGGATCCTTCTAAAGTAATATGGATTTTATTTCCGTTCTGTGAGATATTATGCATCTTTTCCACAATTATTATATACAAAGTACTCACCGAAAAGTCGCGGAAAATGAGTCGCTGAATTTCCTTTCGCTCCTGTCGCGATCAACAAATTTGTTACTGTTTGTCGATAATCCATCAAACTATTCAGAAAATTTAGTGTCTGAAAAATGAAAAAAAATAGGCACAAAACATTCTTGTTAAGTCTGAGGAATTTAATTTGAATTCAAACAAATTACTCACATTCGATGTAATTTGATGTACATTACCATCTGGAGGCACAAATCTGTTGGAATCATTTGTCAAATGATCGAAAAAGCTATCAAGAGCTTCCTTTGCCTTTTCGTTAATCTTTTTTACAAAACTTTCATATGGCACATCCTCAACAGCGTTCTGCAAACATTATGAGTTATTTCGCTTAGCACTATCTGCATTCTATCAACATTATTAGTATGCTTTACATTGATTTATTATTCTAGATTTTAGCACTTATTTCAGCTATCTTTAAAATGGAGCTATCTCAAAAAATTCATCGTACAACACTTCGATTAAACAGAATTGAGCAAAACACTTGTCAAATAATTCAGAAACGCTCATGATCTCAACTACATGGCAGTATTGTGATTGACATATGTTCAACTCGGGAGATTCCTAGAAAACTATCGAATCTTGTAATAAAATACAAGAAATGGTAAACTAGTCAAAAAGCTGAGTCAAAATATAATGAGCGAGAAACATACATTTCCAAGCGACAATAACTGCAAGTAATGCGCATTAATATGCTTGAGAAGCGGTAAAAATGGAATTAAAGAACAACTGATTCCATCTATCAAATTACTTCCATGATCCATAACATACAATAATGGACGACCAAATAATAACTGCTGCACTTTGGCTTCAGCACTCACATCTGCTATCACTTTACTTATCAGCTCTGCTTCAATCTGCAGTATCACTGAATGAAAAATTGAATTTATTGCTACTCAAAGTTGAAAACACCATTCAACTATGCCCGCCATAAAATCTGAATTTAATCGATTAAATTAAAAAGAAAAACCTCTATAAGTGCAAGAAGCATTCCAAATAAAACCAAAATATTTTCAATAGCTTCGTCTGATGTACGCCATTCCCATGCTGAATCTGATAATAAGTTGTTTAGTTGACAATTATGGAAAATGAAAATGTTCTATTAAAGTGACAGAACAGTTTTAAATTTTGAATTCTTAGGAAAACTCGAAAAAATTTCTGTTTTTCTGTTACAGCATTAAAAACAATGAAATGAGAACCATATCTTTCAGAGGAACGACCAGTTGCCTTCCGTAAAGCTCTGAAATAATGAACTCAAATATTACAACAAATTTTTCCTTCTTTGTCTTCTATAAGCCTTATGAGTTGGAAAAATATACTTCGAATGTCACAAATAAATCGGTGATAATTTCCTTAATAAATTCAGAATTGCCCGATGAATATTAGAGTTATCAATATAAGACTAACAAATGTATAAACTTACTGCCTCAACGACGCTGCTGGTTTTGAAGACAATGAAAGACCGGTTTTACTTTTTGAAGAAAATCCTTGCTGACTAGCAGCGGTCAGAGTTCGAAGCATATTATCACATCGAATATCAGCGTATGTTTTGATCACAGAACCTGCTGGATTATACGTTAGCAACCAACGAGCTAATTGTGCACATTGTTCAATGTTGCGTAATGTAACCAGCCCACGCAATCGAGCACTTATTACTTCTAAATTATATTTTAATTTAAATCTTAATCAAGTATTCAACGTTTAATTTTTCCTAATTTTATGCCTGAATATATTCTAATTCCTAACTGCCTAATCAAATAAATTAAGGAAAATAAATGGTGAGTAGTTCACATTAGCAATATCGTTCATTAATTGCTTTGCTATATCTAGAGATATGCAATATACTATTTCTAAGGTTATATTAACCTGAATATCAAAAAGAATTTTGATGATGGCGGATGTAGCTGAGGACAATAACCAGAAATTTGTATCAATGATGCAAAATCAGAGCCTTTAAAAATTTCTCTTCATTAAAAATAAAAAAATTGATCAGTAAGAAATCTTCTGTTCGAATTTAGAAAATTTATTACTAGCCGTATTCATTATCTAAGGATTCGCTGATCATTGTTGCATCCAAAACTGCTGAATTTGCAAGTAGCATATTCCGAAATTCTTTTTCAAGCGCACAGCAACCCGATTCAAAAGTCAGTTTCTGAAAAGAAATGTATAATAAAATATGTGAGACCAAAAGAAAAAATGTAATTTCTGAATCGTCCAAATAAATTTTTTATGAATAAAAAGCCATTGGCTTTGAAATAAGCTTTGCTCCAATTTATGCCTTAAAATGAGAACAGCTACAATTAAAAGAAACATATGTCATATGATAACTAATATTCTGGTCACAACCACTAAAAGGGCCATTCATGTATATCACAACCATCATATCACAACCACTAAAAGGGCCATTCATCAATACAAACTGTCAGTCATTTTGTTCCTCTTCCAAACAAGCTGCCGCAGTTCCGAATTCCAGATCTTAAACAGGGAAATGTGTTATGGGTTTTTTCGGCTTTAGTATCTCAGTAAGATTCGAGAATTCTCTAGTACTGAATCTAAATCGATCTTCCGCAGTAACTAGCGTAATGAGATGAGGAATACTAAAGCTGAATTTCATTAACAAATGAAAAATTCAGCTAAAAACATTTTTGTGTTGGAATATAAATTGAAAAAAAAAAAAAAAAAAAAAAAAAAAAAAAAAAAAAAAAAAAAAAA